>JAAAKG020211532.1:0-22539 GCA_010014905.2 Druon quercuslanigerum | reverse complement strand
TCACTATGATGTCTTGGGGTTGAATGCGAATCTGTTGTATCTTTTTGATAAAGTCAAAAGAGTTTTGGACGTGGGTAGCAGAGTTTCCTGTGAAAGGATTCAGTTTATTGGCGAGGAAGCGTGCTAGCTTGTAAGTAGGTGAGTTTATTGCGCTGATGATCGGCCTGAGTGGAATGTTGTTTTTGTGGATTTTTGGGAGTCCGTAAAGTCTTGGAGAGGTGAGATTGTAGGTATTAATTTAGATATTATTTCTCTGCCAAGTTTATTGTTTTTTAGAAGGGTTTTTGTTTTAGTTACAATTGTTTTTGTGGGGTCCTTTTTAAGTATTTTTTATGTATCGTCAGTTAAAAGGTCCATTATTTTGTTATTATAGCTTTCTTATTTCATTATTACTGTTGTGTTGCCTTTATCTGCGGGTATTATTATAATTTCTTTATTCTTATTGAGTGCTTTAATTTTGATCTTTCCTGTTTTGTTAAGTTTGAGCCGGGCATTTGGGCTTTGTGTAAAATGTTGGCCGTCCTACGTCGTATGTCATTCGCTGTATCAGGTGGAAGGGCATAGATTGTGGATTCCAAATTACTGATTATTTCTTCTTTCGGTATTTTGGAGGGAGCTACTGCAAAATTGTGTCATTTAGATAAGACTGAAATCATTTCGTTGCTAAGAGGATGGTCAGAGATGTTTTTTACTGTGTTAGTTAGTTCTGTTTGCCTTACTGAAAGTAATTTGTCAAATTTTATTTTTTGTTTTTGAGTTTAAAGGTTTTACAGATCTCCGCATTTTTTAAATAAGACTTGATTGGCTAATCAGGTGCGTCTTGTCTCCATGATGGGGCGTTCTGGCCAATCACAGGCATTGTGACGAGTATACATAAGCACATCATAACCTTATACCTCAGTTTCAGGTTAGCCCTGAAAAAGTGAACTGCAATGTTCACGAAACGTCGGCAAAATTCATAGTTTTGTACAAGATTAAAACCCGAAATATCTCCTTTATCATAATGAGTCATCGTGAAAGTATTAAATCTCTTACTATTAAAAAAAGTTCAAAGATTTTAAAGCGTATTCATGAAACTTTTTTAACAAATACTTTTTTAGGATACTTTCAAAGCTTGTTGTAGATTAAGTGGATTGCAGTTTTCCAGGAAAGCAATATGACACCCACAATTAGCGTGGGTATATAAAACATTAATTCTTACTCACACTGCTTAGCTGCATTTCGAAATCGAGAGTTTCCTTACACTCTTTTCCAGCTCTAGCTTTATTTGCACCAAGTTTAACAGCCACGTCAATCATATACTTGTACTTCTCTTTGTTGTACTCGTCATTCAACGTATTTGCACCAGATTCGAGTTTATCAATTAAATAGCATTGGTCGATCTAAAAAAAGTAAATTTCGAAATGAAAATATCAAATTTCAATCGGAATTAGCTATTTTTCTCTCTTATGGTATTTACGCACATTTAACACATTTTTGGTACTGTTTAAGAAATCAGTAGCAACATTGAAATCAAATAAATAATAAGTTTCAAATCCTAATTTCTGCATTTCATAAGTTGCCTGTTTCCAATCAAAGTTTTTCTCTTTCCACAAGTTTCCTTCAAGCAGAGGCCAGCCGCCGATTTTTTTCAATTTGCCTAATAATGTGTTTACACCATTTTTCTCAGTCGCAGCTATTGAAAAAATTGAGGTTTAGTTTTTCGAATGAAAAAAGTTTGTGGTATAAAATTTCGGATCATAAGTTGCACTTACTCGTATTCATGCAAGCTTTGTAATAGTTTTTCGATAGTGTGATGAATCTTGGTTCATTGCGTTGAATTGGCTCTTCAATAATAGTTTTTAGTTGGTCCTGAATTTTGCTATTAAGAAAATCATATCTGTCGATTTTTGTCTCATATTTTGGAACTACTGTGGTTTTCAAAAAATTGCCACAAGCAAATTTGTAAAAGTCATCGCACGGCGCTACCTTTGGATCGATACTGCTTTGGATTGTGGAAGCTACAAAATCAGATTTCAGTGGTAAGACACACTTGCAGAAGAATGTAATTATAATTTTACTTTTTTATATTAATTCCAGATACTCTGTAATTTAAATGAACGAAATAAATTAAGCAAAAAAGATACAGATTATCAGCGATTAGTGGAAAATCACAAATTCGATTAGCGGCCGCTCAAAAGTACATCAAGTTTTACGAGTAAAGCATCTAATTCCAGAATTCGCTAACTTTTTTCCTTACCTCTTTTTGCAAGAACTCTTTATTTTACTATTTTGAAGCAACTTCCCCTTTTTTATTTTTTAAATATTAGGTGCGAACTGAGTCAAAATAACCCAATAAAAAATCGAAGTTTTTTTACACTCTTATCTTAATGAGAAGGCATTGGTCTGAAGTGAAAAATTAATTTAGCGGATTTCATGAAATTTCGACGTTCTGGGGCCCCTGAGTCAGAAAAAAAGTTTTTACGTCGGTGTCTCTCTGTCAACTGTATATCGTATAACTTTCAAAAGAATTTTTTAAAAATAAAATAAATTACCATAGTTATAGAATTTCCAATAAAAAAACCGGAAATGGTATCGAGAGGAAGTGAAGAGAAGAATGTTAATAGCACAAAAAAAATTATTATTACATTCTCATTATAATGAGAAGGTTTTAGTTTTATGTAAAAACTGACTATCGCTGGGTAATCGAAATAAATGTAATATGCATTTAATATAAAAGTGTTGAACATAATGTAGAAAAGTTAACATTTCTGACCAAATCGGGTGTAAAGCACGATATACATGATTTGAATGGGTTCGTTGAAGCCGAATGAGCTTTAATAAAAGAGAATTCACAATCACCAAATAAAAATTTTTGATGCTTTGTAGGAAATATAAATATAAATAAGTGTAGGAAAAACATAAAGGCCGAGCTTTCAGCGCGAGGTAATGACATGATCGAACGCAAACCACGAGAACAATCAGTCGCGTGCCCTAGGCGTGGTCAAAATTATGACCGAAGTGAGCTGCGCGCATAGCGCGCGCCGAGGCTGTACCCGCTCGGCAAATACATTTTTTTACAGTAAAACTACTTTGTTAAACATTCATTTCAATGGTCAAAGCATCAAATATTTCGTTCTATATCAGTTTTGTTATTAGTTCAAAATTCAACTATTAAGTTTTTGATTAAAAATGTATCTTTCTTTAAGAAAAATTGAATTTCTTTGTTTCAAGTACGACTACTTTTGTTGTAATTTATTTTATAGCTCCACAATTTAATAATTTTCTTTCAAATTTAATTTTTCGTCAATTAATTTTTTCAGGGAAACATTTATGTATTCCCATTTGGGTTTAAAATTGATTTTTTTAAATCCAAAATTCACCTATTTATTTCAAAATTAACTTCTTGGAGAAATAGACATATTCGTATCTTTTGGGTAATATTTACCCATTTTTTATCTAAAATTAAAATCTTTTTTGTTAAAATATTAAATAAACTTAGCTGAAACTTTAATTTTCTTGTTAAAAACTAATTTAAAAAAATTTTTTTTGGTAAAATTTTTTCCCAAATTTCTGGATATTTGAAGATCTACTTGAATTGTTAGAAATTACAAAAAAGTAGTATTAAAATAGTGTATCTTAAGAACATACTAATATATATTGAAACTTGGATTCACCACGGGTGCATATATATATACAGTGTGTTTTTTTTAACTGGAAACTTTCAAATATCTCGAAAAATAGGCACTCTATGAAAAAATGTTATGAATCAAAATTTAATCACTTTAAGGAGTACATACACTGATGTTAAAACCAGATACCCACACTACCCACTGGGGGTAAGGGTGAGGAAAATTTTAAATCTTAAATGGAACCCCTACTTTTTATTAAAATAATATAAATGCATGTTAAATGCATTCGTTAAAGCCGAAGGAGCTTTAAAAAAAGAGAATTTTCCATCACCAAATTACTGTTTTCGATGGTTTGACCTTTAGTTTGAAAAAATCTAAATATTAGCATAAGTTCCTCCTCCCCCATATGAGACGTTGGAAAAGACAAGGGGCTGAAAAACAATATTTTTGTGATTAGTCACAGTACTGTAAAAAAGTATTGTTTTTGGGACAATTTCATGTATTAAATAAGACTCCGAAAAAACAGTATCGCGTGATACTAAAATTAGACCGCTAATGGGATCCCAGATTCCTTTGTTTAACACTGCAAAGAAGCAGCATAAAGTTCTCCTATTCAGAAACATGACACCTACAAAATTATACCGCTAAAAGGTGACCTGTAGTTTGTACAGTGAGGGCTATCTTCCCGCTTCTGAAAAAACATTTGGAAAGCGTCAGATTTTGTAAAAAAATTACTTCTTTTATCAGTAACAGGGCTGCCCTTTTGCCCCCCCATGACAGTTTGGAAAGAGGTAGGATCTTGAACATTTTTTTATTTTGTTACACGCAGCACGCCGTCCTACCCCGAAATACAGTGTACAGGATATATTTGTCTAATTTTTAACTAATTTTAATTAGGAACAAATTATTTTATTCCTTAGTTTATTTATAACATTTCAATTTTTGGGTTGTTATTCAATATTATTCAGGGCATTTTAATTTAATTATTTTTTATTTTATTAAAAATGCAGGTATATTTAATATTATTTTAATTTCTCAAGCGAATAATTAAGAAGAACATTACAACTTTCAAAGAAAAGTAATTTCCATAGAAACGGTACAAACAGTAAAGATGAATTCAGGGAATTATCTCCAACTACCTTAAAAGACCTAGGTTTTCACTTTTTATAAACTAATTGTTAACTTAGTGAAAAATATATGAAGGACAATAAAACATATTTCAAGAATAATTTTAATTCTGAAAATCAAAATTTGTATTTTATAATAAAATTCTACTCATTTAATTTAATTAATAAATACCAAAAGCATCATAAAACAAACTTTAAGGAAAGCATTATGAAAAATTTCTATTTTTCTTGACTAACAAGTTATATTGTAGGTAGATTATAGATTAGATTTCTTCTTTCATGTTCAAGATGCGTCGACGAGAACAAATAAAAATTTAATATAAAACCATTCTGACTTGTTTAAACAATGTAAGGGAGAGGCGATATACCATTTGACAACACTGCTTCAGCAAATAATGTCTTACATTATTGACTGCACTTTGGAGTAACTAAGATTCAGCGAAATAAAAAACTTTTTCGATATACGAAATCAATTGTATGAAATATTATATTATTACGTAAAAATTTTTCTTTAAATCTTGAATGCACCTAAATTAGGCTCGTTATAAATAAAATTTCTATTTAATCTTCTTCAATTGCCTAAGCTGCAAAAGAGCACAAACTATTTTTTATTTTATCTGACTTGTGATATTTATTTATTATATTAAATGATGTGACCACTCACAGGGGTGTTTCCTCCAACCCTTGTCACCTGCGTCACAGCTGTGCAAATACTCGTAATTCACGTAAAAGTCAGCAAAGTTAAAACGAGTTGATGGCTTCATTCTAATATCTCTAACAACAATGTTTGCAATGTTTTTATCAGTTATACTTGAATTTTAAAAGGAAGCATAGTGATGGTTGATTCTGTTTATGAATATTTTAAAATAATTCAAAGTTTCTTTTGGAGCCGAAAAGTTCTTTGTAAAAAAATTATTATTCTGACTTGAGAAACGAAATTTTCTAGAATAATTATAAAACAGATAAATAACTTTTTTAAAACCCATACGCCTTTCCGACGTTTGGCGGGGGCCGGAAGGCACCATTGTGACTAATGACAATAATAATGTAAGTCAATTAAAAGCAACTGTCAAATATTTGTGTTATTTTGCTTCTGTAATTAGATACATAAATGTTTTCAGTGATGCCCTTAAACTTTTTTTAATGTGTTTAAGTTGTTATGTCAACTAGCAAAATTGCTGAGACCGCGGGCCAGACAATAGGACTAGGCACATGGGATAAAAATTATTTTTTTAATATGTTCGTAATAATAATTTCCCATTATGAGCATTTTTAATATTTTATACTTGTTGTGAAGGATTTATTTAATTTAAACGAATAATCGGTCATTTTCCTAGTTGTTTGAACCGGTTTTTTTTCATGTATACCAAACATTTATTATCTGTACTCGTTTTAGCTACTTTACTTTATATTTAACAAAAATTTCATAAGAACAAAAAATGTTCACTGATAGATAAGGAATCGGAGTAGCTTAAGTATTAGCCAATATTTTCACGAATCGACTAAAGTAAAATAATCCTGTAATTTTTTAACTGTAACATTATTTTAATGTTAAAATATTATTATTTCATTAGCCACTAATGCATTACCACAAATGGTACAGGTGTTACTAACTTATATTCTTAGAGTGTTGATTTGAAATAGAATAATACTTATATGTCCGAATGGAAATGGCACATTTAAAAAGAAAAGTTTGCTCTTGATCGATTAAGAAAGTAATTCAAAGCTTGATCAAAAAAATATTTAACTGGCTGATAACGTTCTAAGCAGTTAAATTACTAAAAACAAAACTTAGATTAAAATTAAATAATACATACCAGCATTTTTACACTCAGAAGTTAGACAGATCTTGCTAATCTCCTGTTTCTCATTTATCTTTTTTCGCATTTGTCTCATTTCGCACTTATGCAAAATGCAAAATAGAAAAATAAGAAACCGTAATTTTATCATGTTTTCTCGAATCTATAGTTTCCTTGAACTTGTAATTATCGACTAGCATTCAGTCGTTCACTATCTGCTCTTTATATACAAATCTGTGTGTACAAAATCTGAGAGACCCTGAGGAGTAGATGAATAATTTATCTTTAGCATACAATATTATACGATAATACATTTGTCAACAAAAAAGTTTGAATAATTGAGGTATATATTTTTTTAATGCTAAAAATCGTTAAAATATCTATTTCTTTTTTCTCATATTTTGTGCATGGCTCTGAGGCTTGAGTAAAGTTTACTTTATTTAAAGCATTCTGTTGTTATCTTTATGGGATGTACTAGCCAGGCTTATGAAAAATATTGAACTAATCAGCGCGAATTTAGAGATGACAAAACACTTCGTTCTTTTACTCATAATAAAATTTTTTTTAGCAACGAAAATCTTTTTTACACTCTGATAATTTCTGATTAAGAAGTTATCAGAATTGTTTGTAAATAGATTTTTGCATGCTGATTCGAGTCTTTTGTGTCGCTTAATTCGAAACCACATCCTTATGTTTTTGGGGTCACTGATTCTCAATACGGGGTTCAAATAACCCAGTTGGCTCATATTTTATCGAAAAACGCAAAATTAGATATAAGATCGACGAAAACCTTTAAACCTTTACCTTCCTTGACTGGAATTGTCGTTCACTGTAAATTCCATTTGCGTCTCACGTTTTGGGGTTTTTAATTTGCGTTAATCTCCTTGCATGGCAATAGTAGGATTTTGTGTAAATAAGTTTTATTTACTTTTAGCGTTACCCAGAAACAACGCTGTAGACGTAGTTAATTCCGTTCCCTTTGGGGTACTTCATTACCGTGAGTCCCCTTGCCTCTCACGCTTATAGGGTTCTTTTATGTTTTACTTTTCTTTATATTGCTTGTATCGGGCCCTTTTGTCCTCAAAAGACCTACGTAGTGGGTTTCGCTTTCGTTTGGTACCTTGATTGACTTGATCTGGTTTTAAACTCCAATAGTAGTCAGACATCATGTTGATATCCCATAATCCCTGATATCGCCTTCCATCTCTTTCATATCCTGGTAAAAACGTTCGCCTTACTCTTCACTAAAGCCCCCCAGGTTGTTTGGAAACTTAAATATATGCGAATAAAGAAAATGTAGCTTCAAATTCATAAGTTTGCCTAGTTTACTCAAGTTTGTTACCATCCTGAAACCACATTTTAATAGTCTGGACTTTTCTTATTACCTTAAAAGTTTTTTACAACATTTTTAACACTAAGCCAGGCATCATTTTCAGTTTCAGACATTTTTGTAATGAATTATGGAACCTGCAACATTTTTCTCATTTGCGGTCCATCAAAGATCCCCTCTTTTAAGTTTGCTTCGGAAAGTTGTGGAAATTGATCTTCCAAATACGCATAGCAAAAGCCATCCTTGTCAAGCGCTTTGACAAACTGTTTCCTAAGACCCAGCTTTATATGAAGAGGTGGAATCAAAACTCCTTTTGGGTCAACTAGAGGATCTTCAATTATATTCTTTTGTCCTTGCTCAAACGATGTTCTTTTTAGCCACCTTTTTTTTGTAATGACAAACGCGATCTCGACTGTTTCATAAGCACAAGTAACAAGGTATTTTTGTATACCATGATTGCTGTACTAAAACGATTCCATGAATTTTAAGATCCCCGCAAATTGTCCACTTATAAGTTAAGTAATTCATTGTTTCCAGGACAAATTTTAAGTTACTGTAATGCTCTTTCAGTTCCGTATAATGGGCGATTGGAATTGGAGCGTACAAATTATTATTATGCAATAACACTACGTTTAGACTGCGCTTAGAAGAGTCAATGAATAGCCGCCAATTTTCCAGTCTATACAGTCCAGGTTTTACTTTTTCCATTAATCCGTCAATGTTTTTACAATAGACTAATTTTCCATGATCATTTTCTTTAGAAGTAAAAAACTGTCTAAACTCTTGTTCTCTATTTCTGTAGAAACTTGATTTAACTTCTTCAGATAATAAGTTTGTTTTTTCAAAACGGAAGCAAGATACTCTAAAGAATCTTTGGGGAGACCGAGATCTCACGATAAATCATTCAATTGTTCAAACGTAAATAGCTTAGGAACTTTATTCTATTCATTGTCTGATATGTACACTTCTGTATTAACATCGCTGCTTTCATCATCATCCTCGTCATTACCATAACCTGAAATTTCACTTTCATCACGATCAACAGTGAAATCTTTATCAGTACTTTTATTTTCTTTTGCTTTAGTTGTCTGTCTGTCTTTCAAGTGACAAATTTTTTGAGTTTTTTGTAACATCGTTATTTTCAACAGATTTAGTGAGGCTAGGCAAATCAGGCTATTCTATAGCACTTTTCTTTTTTCTGTTGATTCCTGTCAGGTTTGTCATACAAAAGCTGCATTCATCTCACCGAAGAAGTTTCCTCCATATTGTAGGTTCTTGATTCTCAAGTGTTTTCTTATTTTCTTCTCTGCCTTTAAATCGATTGAATGCCTTATAACAAGCACTGCAAATTTTGTGAGGAACCCAATTTTCACTTTGGTTTTGAACTTCTATACCAAAATAACTTTTATAAATTGTTTTTATATCATAGCTGATTACTCTTCGATTTTCTAAAACCTCAAATCTACCACATATGTAGCAAAATGCATCTGAATAACCCACATAATTATGCGCTATAGTGAAAGTGGATAAATTAGAATTGAAACAGCGCTTAGAAGACATGATCTGTTTATATGGGAGTTTATAGTAATAGTATAAGTATAGTATAGTAAACAAGTGATTTAAAAACACAAAGAAAGAAACTGATAATGGTTTTTAAAACTGTGCTGAAGTTACATTAAGAAGCACGCTTAAAGAGATTGTCACCACTGCCCTCTTTACTAACGTGAAGTTCGAGCGCGATCTTTTATTTGTTTGTTTCACAGTCAATCTTTTTGACGTGAAGTTCGAGCCGGATCTATCATTTGTTTTGTTCACAGTAATTTGTTTTGTTCGATTTTACCTCTATTTTTGCATTTTTAGAAAAAATATGAGCAAACTTGGTAATTTGGTCCCCGGATTTGGATTCAGCTACCGAGAAAACATATAGATAGGCTGGTTAAGTTCAGGGGTCATAAAAATATTTTTTTTTCGAAAAAATATACTCGAAAAATCGCTGTTTCCGTCGACTTTGCATTTATTTTTGCGTTTTTCGATAAAATTATGAGCCAACTGGGTTCTTTAAACCCCGGATTCAGAATCAATGACCCCAAAAACATAAGGATATGCTGGATAAGTTCACTGGGGATGAAGATATATTTTTTTTCCAAAAATATGCACGAAAAACCGCTGTTTTCATCGATTCCACCTCTATTGTTGCATTTTTCGATCAAACATAAGCCAACTGGGTTATTTTAAACCCGGATTCGGATTCAGCGATCCCAAAAACATATAGATATGCTAGTTTGGTCTGTCGGATAGACCACTTTTTTGTGTGCCGGTGTAATTTTTGATTTAATCATTATTTTATAGCACTTTTCATTTGGTGTTCCAAATACTACGCAAAAAATCAAATCCTCAAATTTTGAGCCGAACGACGTGAGATACGTACTTCAGCGAGGAAGTACAAACAATGTCAAACAATGCGAAATATGGAGAAACGTTTTTGGAGGAATGTCAACTTTCAAAAATTCCCAAAATATTTCTTTGGACCATTTTTCGACAGAACTCGTTGCTTTTAATTGGTTCATGTAAATTGATATGCAAAAATAAAAAAATTCCAATATTATTTAAAATAACGCGAGATAAGTAAAAAGATCAAAAGAAGATTTGAAGGAGTTTATGTAGCTTTGTATTCTGAGGTATTATAGAAAATAAATATGCGATTAAAAATGTCTGTCGTAAATCGAGCGCGAAATGCTAGTGTTATGATGATAATTTGTCTGTCAAAGCCTGAAGAGACTTTAATTAATTGTATCTAGCGCCTGCTCTTCTAGATCAAAATGTATTACTCCTACTTTATTTCATGCTACTAGCCTTAAAAAAGTTGCAATCAGATAATTCCCCCTTACCTCTTTATTGTGCAAAAGCTACTGCTAGATTGAATAATGTTCAAGGTTACATGTCCAATATTATTATTCGATATTATATAGACTTCTTAGGACCTATTTAGAACTAAGGGAAAGTATAGTTTTTAGTTTTAATAGTAATGATACCTGGGTGAGGTGTCTAGAACGGTGACTCTGAGATACCGGGCGACTTCTCAGAGTACGCAGCCCAATCTTTGTATGCGGGGCTCTACAAGGATGGACAAACCCTTTTCCCTAGCTTTTCGTCGAAACAATCATAGGTAGGCCGGGCAAGACAGTACGCGTCCCGCATTCAGTGTGGGATTGACTATATAACATCTGGCAGTAATTTTACCACCACGGTTCGAAAGTTCGCACGCGAACTTCGGATCCGTTATCACACACTTAACAAGTCCAAGCTGCGGACCATCAGGCAGCATATTGTTGAAAGAATACGCATTGTATCTAACGCTAAGAGAAGTCTAGAGCGGAAAGAGAGAGGTGGATCAGAGAAAACCAACAGTTTCTCTCTGATCCATCTCTTCCAAGACCCTCCAGTTTCTGTCGGCCACCCGCCCAAACCAGAGGAGGTCGAAGTCTTTCGGAAATAAGTCTACGAAGTCCAACATATACTTGACGAAGATTCAAATACCATAAATAGCTTCAAGGAGCTGTGTAAGTCCCTCAATAACAACACCTGAGGAAGAATGCCCAACCATCACTACCGAGGAGGTGAAAAAAGTATTGAGAGGTATGAAAAACTATTTCGCTCCAGGACCAGATGATATTAAGACCACCTGGTGGAAAAAGTTTGCTACAACTCACCAACACCTGGCCCATATTTTCACCTCATATTCGAAGTCGGAAGAGCCAATTTCAGAGTGGTTGGAGGAAGTACTCTGTATAAGATATTCACAGCTATCCTAAATGATTGGATTGTTCGGGCAATCAGACCGTTGTGTCAAGAAATGTATGAACAACGCGGCTCAAAGAAAGGCGTAGCAGGATCTCAAGAGAACCTGCTTATCAATAGATGTGCCTGCGAAGATGCAGCATCCTACCAGCGTGACCTATCGATGGCCTGGATTGATTACCGGAAAGCTTTTGATTCTACCCTTCATGAATTTATCATCTGTCTTTTGGAAAGCCTGAAGGTTCATCCGCAAATCGTGAGGTGCATTGAGAGATTGATGCCACTTTGGAAAACAAGATTTGCTATCTAATCTGGAAAAAATCGTGTAAGAACTAACAACGTCACTTTCCAAAGAGATGTCTTTAAAAGCAACTACATATAGCTCTAGGGACTAACAAAATAGGAATGGAATTTGGGTAGGACAAATGCGCCAAGGTTTATTTGAAGCAAGGAAAACTCTGTCGCATCCTTGAAGACCCTTAAAAAGCGCTATACGACACCTTTTTGCTGGAAAGACTTATACGGATGTAACATCTATAAAGGATGCTCTTCGAAGTAGATATAAACGGCTCATACGGCAGATTTGGTCTTCTGAACTGTCGGCGAGGAACAAAGTATCTGCATTAAACATGCTTGCCGTCCCATCAGTACTATATTCATTTGGAGTGGTTCCATGGATGAAGAACGAGGTCAGATCCGCTGATATCGGGACACCAAAGGTTTTGCACATGAACAAAAGCTTGCATCTTTAGTCTTCTGTTCCGCGACTTTACATTTCACACTTTCTAGGTCAGTCACGGTATATTAAATCTTGAACGTCTTCACAACAGGATTATTCTGGGCACATCAAATATATTCGCAAATGAACCTTTTCTTAAAATGTCCAGGAGGCACGAATAAGTTGGCAAAGAAACGTTTCTTTACAAAGCAGCGGAAGAGGCTGCTGAAAAACTTGGACTTACCTTTAGTATCAACAGTGAGCAGAATACATCAAATCTTACCTATCTCGAGTACTCACTCCTGAAAGCCCAGATTCAAAAAGCACAGGAGAAAAACTTCCGGGAACAGCTCCTCGATAAGAGGACGCACATCATCTTCCATAGAAACGTGGAGGATCTAGTCAATGTCGTGTGAGCTAACTTTTGCTTTTCTTAAATCACGCGGATTAAAGTCGGGCGCGCAGGGTTTCATTTTGGCATGTCAAGATGGTTTAATTTCCACTTTAATATACCGTCGCTATATTTTAAGCCAAGACATTTCCGATTATAGCTGCAGAACGTGCTATGCACATCCCGAGCATCTAGAACACATACTCTCCTTAATATCGCTCCGCTAAACGCTGCTAGGAAAATTGATTCAATTGTCGACAATGAGAAGTGCCGAATATATTGGAACTTTATAATCTCGAAAATTGTTTCTGTTACACGCTCAAGGCCTGACATAGTTCTTCTTTTCTTCTAAAAGCGAACCATGTTCGTTATCGAATTTTTGGCACCAGCTGACAAAAACATCATAGCCAAGGAGAATGAAAAAAAGAGAGGTATAGAGAGATATACCATTTAAGGGAGTTTCGACGATTGTACCCGCAATATTCTGTTAAATTAATCATCCTTATCATCACCGCTCTTGAAAGTGCCAAGCTTTCACTGGTTATTAGCCTAAAAAGCATCCCTGCGTGTGAACAATATGTTAAAATATTTGCGGAGAAAATGCAAAAGGCGGTTGTCCTTGGGTCGCTTCGTGTCTTTAGGGTGCACGAGACTTCTGCCAGATCATCGTATTAATTCCGTCACAGACTGCGATCCAATCCAGCGGTTATCCTAATGACAAAATATTATTTATATAATTAAAATTTTGTCATAAGGACAACCGCAGGATTTTGCCGGAATAGGGTGCTAATCTGAAAAATTGCACACGATCCCAGCAAAATCGCGGTAAAATTTCAGCCATAACAACGTCTCAAGACCGTGAGATAGGTGGTTACAGTCTGTAATGGAATCAATACGACCATCCGGGAAATGTCTCATGGACCCTAATGACACGGAGTGGCCCAAGGGCGACGGCGTTCTGCATTTTCCCCGCAGGTGTTTTAACATATTGTTCACACACAGGGATGCTTTTCAGGCTAATAACCAGTGTAAGCGTGGCACTTCCAAGAGCAGCGATGATAAGGACGATTTATTTAACAGCATATTCCGGGTACAATAGTCGCAACTCCCATACTAGGTCTCTATACCTCTCTTTCTTTCAATTCTCCTTGACTATGATGATTTTGTTAGCTGATGCCGAAAATTCCATAACGAACATGGTTCTCTTCTTGAAGTCAAGGAGAACTATGTCAGGCCTCGAGTGTGCGACAGAAACAACTGTCGAGAATATAAAGTTCCATTATATGCGGCACTTCTGATTCTTGACAATTGACTCTATTTTCCTAAGAGCGTTTAGCGAGCAATATTAAGGTTAATGCCGTAAGAGTAAAAGAGATAGTAATAAAGAACTCTCAGTGCAGCATTGCGCCTTTGGATGTAGTTCCTACCCGCATGAGTTGGAAAACAAGATAGTGTGTGTCCTAGATGCTCGGGATGGTATGTTAAGGTGGAAATGACATCCTCCTGACATGCCAAAATGAAACCCTTCGAGCCTGAATTTAATCCGCGTGATTTAAGGAAAGCAAAAGTTAGCTCACTCAGCATTGACTGATCGTCCACATTTTTGTGGAAGATACTATACATAATCTTAGCGACAAGCTGTTCCCGAAAGTTTTTCTTCTGTGCTTTCTGAATCCGGGCTTTCAGGAGTAAGTACTCGAGATAGGTAAGATTTGATGCATTCTGCTTACTCCTGATACTGAAGTTAAGTCCGAGTGTTTTAGAGCCTCCTCCGCTTCTTTGTACAGAAACGTTTCTTTGCCCTCTTCTTCATACTTCCTGATCATTTTAAGGAGAGCATCTTTTCCATTTGCGACTCCATGTGCTGTACCCAAAATAATCCTGTTGTGAAGATATTCAATATTCAATATTCCGCGACTACCTGGACGGCATAAAATGCTAAGATGCATGCTTTTGTTTATGTGCATAACCTTTGGTGTCCCGATATCAAGGGATCTGAGCTCGCTCTTCATCCATGGAACCACTTCAAATGAATAGAGTACTACCGGGACAGCAAGAATGTTTGTTGCAGATACTTTTTTCCTCGCCGACTGTTCGGAAGACCAAATCTGCTGGATAAGCCGTTTATATTTGCTTCGGAGAGTATTCTTTATCGATGACACATTCTTGAATGCGGCAAAGGTGTCGTATAGCGCTTCTATCGATGATCTCAGGGTCTTCCGGGATGGCATTAAGCTTTCTTCGCTTTAAATAAACCTTGGCGCATTTGTGTAACCCAAATTACCTTCTTATTTCCTTACTGTATTGTTCGACAATGCCTAGATCTATATGTAGTTGCTCTTTATTTTTGGCGTAAATCTTAAACACATCCATGTAAGATTATACAAATTCAGTGAGACAAAAGTCAGCCCCTAGAGACCAACAGCAGATTTCGAATTCAATTAGTTCAAACATTTTCGCATTTACTAGCGAAAAACTACAAATTGAGTTGTGAAAACTCAATAATAGATTCCGATTGTGTAAGATTCTAATCTCTATCGAAACAAAAAGAATAAATATATGGCGAAACTTTTAAATGGGTTGCGTCACTCCACCAATATGACGTATTTACAAATTACTGATTGCAAGTGGAAAAACAAGAATGATTCACATAATCATTGTTTTAAACCTTACTTTAAAAAAAAATAATTCTTTAATTCTTTGTAGACGAAGAAATTATTCTTCAATTTTAATAATTTTTTTGTTTGAATACAAAATACTTATGGATTTAGAAAAATATTTGCATTACATCAACAAACTAGATATATCTTTCATTGAATGGTTTGTTAAATAACCAAGAAATTTCTTAAAATAAAATAAAAATTGTTAATAGATGCATAGAAATGATTCTTTATCACAAAGAAAATATTTATTTTATCATTTGTTTTAAAAAATTGTTTTTGTGTGCAAAATTTGCGTATTATTGCACAAAATAACATTATATGCGAATATGGCTGTGAATGAATAATAGCTCAACGCACACTTAAAATTAGAACAGTATTACTATTTTGATAAGTCGAGATAATACCCAATTTAATAATGGGAAACTAATTGCTTAGTAAAACAATTATTTAGGACACTAGGGTAAGATCACCAATTCTCGGCACCATGGAATAATGGTTAGCTAATTAGATTACTTTTGTCAACAGAGATAGTTGCATTAAATTGTCTCAAATTTCACACCACAGTTCCTTAACGGATCTCCACGTCTTGAGACCCCCTGATGTCTGCATGTCTCCATGGCTGTGCATCCGTACATACGATAATTCTAAAAAATTAAACGGATCCAATCTAGCTTTGCAAACTTCTTGAGGGTCCTAAAAGGAAGAAAGGGTTCGTTAATTAGGATTCCTTGACCAACGGTTATGGTTTCATCCATCGTCTTTTTGATTTTATGCATCTAAAATAAAAAAGTGGAAAATTCAAATTTTAAGCCAAGCGATAACAGATGTTCAAGCATGTCTTTATACATATATTAAAAACCCTACAAAATTTCTGTTAACCAATTGTTTGATAGGAAGTATCATTTCGATCTTTTTTATCGCAAATTTAATGCTAAAATCAAAAAGTAAAATTTTATACCAAATGACGCAACATGAGATATGAAAAAAATTGCAGAGAGGAAGTTCAACTTTTAAAATGTTCTAAAAAATGTTGTTAAACTATTTTTGATAGGACTTGTCATAATAATTTCATTGATCAAGAATACTACGGAAAAAATTCAGATTCAAATTTTGAGCTTAGCCACGCGGAATACGGAGAAACGTTTGTGCGTATATGTAGTTAAAAATTGATTTAAATTGTAGAAATATTTTTTGTTAGCGTATGTAATAGGGGATTAAAAAAAAATTAAAATATAACACAATCGATACGAAAATTTTAAGTGTGTTCCAAAATTTTTATTTTTATATTTTAAAGCAATCTGATTTGTACACGGAAAGATTTTTTATTCCAGTGATTGTAATTCTGATATCTATAATTAGGGTATTACATTACAAAGTGCGGGGATTGTAGCAATAATTAAAATATTTCTAGTGTATTAGGAGAGTATAAAATTAAAATATGAAATTAAAGTATCGAACAAGAAGAACATTTAGTATGGTCTATATTAAAGATTAATATTTTCTGTACGAAGTTATTATTATTATTATTATGATTATTATTAAAATGTTGTCACAGGCTTAAGATGGTTACAGTCCAACATGTCGAAGACATTTTTTAGTTAGAGTTGGATTTTCATATATTTAGAATATTTTTTGCACGGGGCTGTCGCGGTATATCATCAGTCACGGACGCATTTATATAATGCAATCAAGTTATCTGATGAGAGCTTTGTGCCACGACATATTGGACAAAGCCTGGTTTTTACCCCACCATTGACGGACTGCGTTGCAGTCAAGTGCACGATGGGGGACCTACAGCTTAAGGTGGGTTCCGAACCACCCGAACCTCGGTAAAGGTACATAGAAAAATTTCCAGAGGTGAAGTCCGAGCATCTAACCAACTGAGCCACCGAGGCTCTTTATTATTATTATTATCATTATTATTATTATTAATATTATTAGTATTATTATTAGATAGTTTTAAATAATGAGAATTATAAATAGCGAGGATGGTTAAAACATATACAAATATTTGAGGCGTTGACGAAAACCACTATTATTTGTGATTGTATTTTCTGAAAGAATATTTTCTAGAATACGAGATTCAACGAGATGATTTTGAATGTCTTTAACATGGCTTTGATTCCAATTAGAGAATTAGAGAAGAATGTGAAACGTTTTTCGAAATCATTTACCCTGGAATATTAAAATTTTAAAAATTAATTTTAAAATTATTTAAAATTTTAATTCTACTTCAAAGTCCAACATTCACCTGGTCTAAAGAAAATAGCCACAGTATAATTGACTTTGTTGTTGCGGATGAAAGACTAAGAGAGCTAGTCAAAGATACAAGGGTCATGAGGGGTTCTGAATGCAATACCGGCCATTACCTTCTGACCTCCAGAATTAAATTAGGTCGGGGACGGAGATAAAAGAGAACCTAGAAAGCAAAAAAAACGCAAATCAAAATTGGGAACCTACAGAACCCAAAGTAAGATAATCGAAAGCATAGGTAAGGCAACTTGGGAGGCGCTTATACGAAACAAAGATCTAGAAGGCGCATGCTCTATGTTCCGAGATATCATTGTTAGATGTGCGATCGAAGTGTGTGGCATCGCGGTTGTAAGAAGAAAGTCTGGTGGTGCATAGTGGAATGATGAAATTGCGGCTGCCCAAAAAACAAAGAAAGAATCGTACAGGAGAACTTTGAACATGACTGGTCTTAGAGATAAGGAAATAAATAGACGTATAATTGATTACAGACGCAAAAAGAGGATACTTAAGCGATTAATTAAAGAAAGCAAAGATACAATTAGAGAAGAAAAAGAGAATAAAATACAAAACGAGTTTGAATGGAGCAAGAAACTACTGTATAAAGCAATGAAGGAAATTAAAACTACAGAATTTGTCAACGTGAGAAATGGCAAAGGGGAAATGCAATATGAGGAAGACGGGGTTAGTGACGCTTTCAGAGACCATTTTAGGGGACAATCTGGATATAATCAAGAACTTAAAAAGCGGTAAGGCTTCTTATCGAATCTGATTAATAAGAAACATTAAGTTCGAACAACTTTAGGTTTGGAGATAGCTAAGGCATACTGTATGCCTCAGGAAGACGCTGCTTGAATATACTTGGGCGAAAATTTTGTAACCATGATCGAAGTGCTTTTATAGCAACACAGTTAAAAAAAGGATCTGTTTTGTTGCAGAGAATTTTACTCCAACGGTCATTTGACACTCGAGATTATAATAAACTGTCCATTTAAATCAATTTGATATAACTTTTTTGGTTCATTTGTCAGACTAAAAAAAATAGCCGACAGTTCTGACGCCGGTGTCATAACAACGTAACCTGAAAATTTTATCTAACCGCACGCAAGAGACAGTTGCACTTAACGGATAATATTTAACAATATCAGATCTCTTTATTATTTCAACTTTTCAAGTACACTGCTCGATCAGAAACTATCAAAATTCTCTTAAATTCGGTATCATTTTTGTTGCATAGCCATATGATATTGATTTTGGTATCATTTAAAACACTTTTTTTACTGTGAAAGTAAGTTAAAGCGTGCTGCCGAATAGACGTACGTTTTGGTAGGCTTTCGAATACTCAGCGAGTGCGATTTTTGAAAGCGTCGAATCGCGCTGTTAAATTTTTGTGACTATGTTTGCGATCGTGTATTAATAATTCTAATGAAATGAGGATTCTATAGCAATAAGTTTAAAAATAACTTTTTTTCTGTAATAAATTGTGTTTTGAATTTCCATTCTCGCAAAGCATTCAGAAATTCCCCCTTCCCCCTCTATTCATATTTCCACTCCCTTCCCTTTCTATCTTACTTTAGTCGTACTTTATTTTCGATATGACTCATAATTTTTAACTTTGTAACTTCGAATGATCGGTAATCTTTATTTAAAATTGTGAAACACTTATTTCAATGTTTTCCAAGGTTCAATATTGATTTTTTCCTCTTGCAACTTATGAAAACTATCCTTCTTTTTTGAAATTTCGAAATTAGAGTTATTTGGTACATCAATATCGACCACGTTAATTTCCCAAATAAACCACAAATACCTGCACTTTAGAACAATTCGATATTGAAATTTGGTACCATTTTTTTTTAACTTGAGAACAAAAAGTCTTTCTGTGTATTGAAAATTGTTTTTCCTGAAGTCAAAAAACTACACTGGACCTTAGCGCGCATTAAGTGTTTTTTCTGAAAGCTTCTGCAAATTACGTTGAACCTAGCTTTTTTGTTATTTTGTATTATTTTGGAGATATATCATTATTTATTTTGGCCCCATAGCATGGCGTCTCTAGAAATTTACCTACCCTTGTCCAATAGGTAAATCATCACTGCTTTTAATAAAATTAAAAATATGACTATTTACTGCTTAAAATTTTCCAGCTAAACGGCATCAACATCCTAGGTGAGAACGTCGCTGGTTACGTTGGCATAAATGAAGAATAGTCCAGAAAAAATTACCTGGATTCAATTATTCACCTTCACTGATTTTTAAAAATAAGTGCAGCTTAAACTTGGTCCAGCAAGTATACCAGAGATGTTGAAACTCAGCATCATGACCGGAGTTCACAGTCCAGGAGAATTTAAAGTCAGAGGTCCATTTTCCAATTTGCCAGAATTTGCAAAGACTTTAATTACTCTGTGTATTCCAAAATGTACCTAAAGAAGAAATTATCTGAATAGTAATTTTTCTCCAGAAAAATATACTCTGCAAGAACTTCTTTTGATTATTGACGAAATTTTTTTAGTATTCTAGAATATTGTTGGTTTATTCAACTACGTTAAATGATGCAAAAAACAGTTTTAATAACAAAATCTTTATTCTTTTTAACGCTTTGAAGCACAGCGTCTCATATATGGTTATTCATGATTTAAATTCAATTTTTGGAATATCGTTCCAATGTCTTTTGCATATTTCGACTTCTAAGATGTCAATGTTGAAGTTTTACGATGGATCATGATGATTGTGCAAATATAGCGAGTAATATAAATAAACAAAGTGTTGAAAATGCCTGTTTTTACAGAATAAATGTGATTGTGGGCAGTCTATGAGGACTAGAAAAGTGAAACTCGGTAATCCTAGGTTTTCGGGGTCGCTGAAAACGAATCCGACATCAGAATTGCAAAATACAAAATGGCGGATCCAGTATGGCGAACTGAAAAAGTAATGACTGAACTGATTGGCTCGAAATTTGTCACTCTAGGGCTTTTGGGGTCGTTGAAAACAAATTCAATGTCAGAATAACAAAATTCAATATGCATAATGTATTTTATGCATTCTGCAAAAAATGTGTAGATGGGTCTCGCTCTTTGTGTTACCCGGACCTTTTGTCTTTTTATGTTTTTTGTTTAATTTTTTTTTGTTTTTATTTTTTTCATTTCATTTTTTTTATTTTCAGTTTCCATTTATAATTATCGTTTGGCATTATGCATTCATTAATTACAAAAACATTCACAACAGAAAGTTATATTCAAAAGTTTGTTTATGAGTGGAATTCTGCGAAGCAATTGTGTTTCGCTTCAATACACAGTGGAATATCACATGTTCCGCAAAGCCATGATGTTAACTGCTTTGTATTTTTGGTTAAACAAACAGTACAACGTCTTTGTTTACCATCAGAAAGAATTTTTGGCATGTGTGCTGATTCTGATCGCCGTCTTTTATCTGAAACTTGTGGCTTCTGGTAACAAGTCGATGTGACACTCATTTTTCTGCCTTTCTTTGTAGACAAAATTCCGCTTACTAAGGCATCAACAATGGCTAGTCTGAACTTTTTCAAAAACAGATTTTATCTTGAATCAAGCTCAACGTAGATTTGAAATGCGTTTGTCAAAGTGACGTCGATGAATTGCCAGAATATTCGATTCCACCATTTTTTTGACTTACGATTTATCTCATACAGGCTTTTCAGCATATCTGCTTGGTCAACGTAGCCCATATGCTTGTTGTAGTCAACAACGATTTCTGGACAGGTAATAGTTTAAACTGTGCCATCTTTGTTTTTTTGATTCACAGACGATATGACCGAAGGATCATGGTAGTTCGACAAGAAAGACACTGCCTTCTTGTTTTTCCATTTCAACCACCTGAGTCCCGTATACGATGTTCGATACTTGCTATCTCCTCTTTTTATTGTCTTTTCCGGAATTTGAAGTTTTGGAAGCCCAACTCGATTGTTTTGGACGGTAAAACAGGCTAGAATCTTATTATTTTTCAGCCAAATCAGAAGATTCGTACTGGTGAAAAAGTTATCAAAGAAGACTCGATGGTAATTTCCGGTAAGGAGTTGGGTTAAATCTTTTACAACACGCGCTCCCAACAATTTCTCACTCTTATTTTCTGATTTTCCTACATATACTTGGAACTCTCATACGTATCCAGTTTCGTCTGCACGTACCCAAACTTTGTAACCTCTTTTTTTGCGCTTATTCGGCATATACTGTTTCAACGCACTTCTGCCTTTGAATCAAATCATACTTTCATCTATAGATTGATATTCTTTTGGCTCGACCAGTAATCGCGATAAGAAGGAAGCTTCTTTATACCCATAAGAATGTTGATACCTAAGAAAAATAACATTTCTTTTCTTTGTCACAGGCTCAAATTTCTTTTCCACCTGTGTACAATAGAGGTTTGTGTTCTGTAGAAGAGAATCTACAAGATTTTCTGAAAACAAACTGAAAAATATGTCCACTGGCAAAGTAACGTTATCTGGGAGATTAGGACCAGAATTTTTAGTGAATTTCTTGTCATTTTTCTCTCTACTCTTCGATCCCCATATTCCGTCAGCATTATTCATCCTTTCAGCCAGTGGTTGATCATCTTCTACATGATCTGAACTATCTTCACTTTCTTCGATATCGTTTATTCGTGATATTACTGGATAACTATCATTACCCTCATCGACATCCTCACTATCAGTTTCGCACAACCCATCTACTGATTCACTATCGCTTGGTATGTCTACAAATTCTTGTGCCATTTTACGAATCACAAGTGACTAAAAAGATAATTTAGACTGTCAGAGCCGCAAAAATTCTAACGTGTGCTAAGCGCAGTGGGTAAAATGTGTCGTGTGGTGTCGTGTCCGTGT
>JAAAKG020211521.1:0-22540 GCA_010014905.2 Druon quercuslanigerum | reverse complement strand
TTGTGATTTTCTTCACGTATTTTTTATAACGTTAAGGTGGCACAACACCATACATAACGAAAAAAAGGGGGTGAAGGAAAATTCGCACGACTTTCGGTGACAGATGTTTAAGGAGCCTTAAATGATCCTGAAATTATAGAATGAAAATAAAAAAAATTTTTTTGCAAATTTGTTTAAGCAATGATTGTTTAAACAATTTTTTTAAAAGTTCACATATCATATTCGGGGAGCCCTAAATAAGTCTTAACATGGGATGAGAAAATAAATTTGTTCAGTTCATTTTCAGTACGATTGTTTAAAAAAAATGGTTTAAACATTTTTAAAAAAATTTTGATTATCATATTCCCAGAGCCCTTAATGAGCCCTAAATTATTCTATAAGGTGAGTTTGCTCTAAAAAAATTTTTCGTACATTTTACAGCAATGTTCGGCCAGCTTAACGTTAAGGCTAGCGCAAACATTTTTTTTTACAAAAATGAATGGATTCCTAAATTTGGGACTGCGGGCCCAAATTAGCCATAAATGAGCCCTTAATTATGAAGAAGGTTTCATCTCGATACCTCAATAGTGTTGCGCCAGCTTAACATACCTCAAAAATTAGTCTTTTTGGTAGAAAAACTGAAATCTGTTTTGGATGAAAACCATTGGTTCTGATTTTTACCTTTGATTGAAAAGTTTAGCTTTTTCAGTGGGAATATTGCATCTTGCTTGGATAAAAATTCAACGCTTTTGTTGAAAATTCAATTGTTCCCTAGGAAATTGACTTTTTGTTTAAAATTTGTATTTTTTTCTTGAAAAGTCAATTTAAATCTTGTTTGATGAAAATTCAATTTTTATTTAGAGCTTATTCTTTTTATTTAAAAACTCACCTGTTTTAGTAAAAATTTTTTATCTTTTTTGGATAGAAATGCAAGAGTTAGGTTCAAAATTTAACAATTTTGCTGAATTCATACTTTTTAGGTAAAAGTTCTGCTTTTTTGTTAAAAATATAACTATTTTGAAAAAAATTACTTTTTTTTAAATTTAATATTTTAGTGTTGAAAAATAAACTGAAACCTTCTCTGGAAGAAAGTTGAGCATTAAAACAAAAATTTTTCTCTTTTTATTAAAAATTCATCTGTTTTAGTACGAATTTCATGTATCTTGGATAAAAGTGCAACTATTTAGTAAATAATTCAACGTTTTTTTAATTGATCCTCTTTGGTTGAAACAACTCGCTTGTGCATGGAAAATTGGTTTTTATATTTGTAACAACTTATTATTTGATTTTAAGAAATCATATTTCGATCTTGAAAAGTTAACTGGAATTTTTTTTTTGACAAATAAGATTTTATTTCTTTCTTGAGTAAGAACTCTTTATTCGTTGTTATTTATTATTTATTTTGTATTTATATATTTAAATATTTTGTTAAGCAGCCAGGAAAAATCAGGGAATTTTGAAAATGAATGAATAATGAATTTGTTGATAGAGATGCATTGTTGTAGAGATTTTTAAATTAAAATTAGTACTAATAAAATTGGTCACCCTGATTAATTGAGCATAGGTATTACTTTTTTCTTCAAAACCAAACTATTCTGTAATAAGTTCTTTATTTTTTGTTCGAAGCTGTTAATCCTGTTATACATTGTTTTTTCAAACAGTTTGTCAAGTGTTCAAAAAAGACTAATTAGTCTGCAGTTGGCAGGAAATAGTTTTTTCTCTCCTATCTTATAAAATCAAAACCTAGCACGGAATCGGATAATTTATTTTATGATAGAAAAGTAAAGATAAGTAGAGAAGAAAAGTGGGAAGGGGTTAAAGGGATTCGAAAATGAAAGTTGCTGATTGAATTATTTCATCAGAAAGTCTTTTGGCATCGCGTGGTTGCGGAAAGGATTAAAATTATATTTCCCTAGAAAGGAAATATGTTAAAAAGGTGATAATGATGTAGATTTATAAAATTGAGTTTCGGTTTCTTTAATATACTCTAAGCTATATGGTAATTGAAATTATCTGTGAAGAACAGATTCTTAGTGAAATCTTAGCAGAAGCTTCTAATGTCTCCCCTAAGGGTTTACATTTTTCTTACACCTTCTTCCCTATCCTTTACACACCTCCCACATACTTACTTGGTGGTAGAAGGGGGACCTACAGATTAAGGTGGGTTCCGAACCACCAAGAGCAACAGCTTTAAGTACTTAGAGAACCTTTTTCTCTAGAGGTACCGGTCCCACGACTCTCCGGAGATGAGCAACTCCCTTGCAAGGCTAGTGTTCATCGTATGGGCCTCCGAGGCTCTTCCAGAGTGCGAGGTGGGAATCGAACCCGCAAGACGACAGAGTAGGTCCAAAGGCTGCGCTTTAGCCCCCACGACCATCCTACCACTAACAGATTCTTAGTGTATCCAGGGGTCTTTGTGGTACGTCTGAGAAATTTATTTTGTATGATCTAAATGTGATTAATGTTGCTTTTTGACGCACCTTCACAAATTGTACATGCTCTAGCTTCCTGGATATGTTCATTCCAGTTAAGACAATTGTGTAGTTAACCCCCGAGGTATTTTATTTTAACTGGCCTTCTGACTTAGAAAAGAATTAATTTTGACTTTGCTACGTTAGCTTTTATTCTCCAGAGTTTAGCCCAAACCTCAATAACTTCGGGAGCTTTGTTAATTAGTTTAAAAATTTTTTGAACTGATCAGGAGGAAGTGAATAGTGCGGCGTCGTCTGCATTTAATTAAATTTAAACTTCGGGGATCTCAGAGATATCTTTAACGTAGATAATAAAGAATACATGATCTAGAATGATGCCTTAGGGTACACCCGCTCGGATGGGTTTCTCTTTTGAAAGTGCCTGGTATTTTTTTGGCCCTCTTGGAATATTGTAATTTATTAGTTTTCTGAGACTGTCAACAGCTTTTTCTACATCGAGGAAAACAGCTCCAGTATGCTTTCTTCGATTGAAATTGGAAATAATTGTTTCTGTGATTTTAAGCATCATGTGCTGGGTAGAGAGACCTTTTCTAAAACCGTGTTGTTGTGATTTAAGGATTCTGTTGTCCTCGAGGTGGTAGTTTAAGCGAGTGAGTATTATTTTTTCAAAAACTTTGTTCACAGAATTTAATACACTAATTGTTCTGTAGCTGGTTGGATGGTATGGATCATTGTCTTTTTTCTGAAAAACTAGAATATGAGCTATTTTTCAAGTTTCAGGATAGTAGCTTAGTTGAATACACGCATTAAAGATATGTACAATGTGATTGGTTGATTCCTTATAGGTTATTTTCTTAAAATTATGGGCGTTTGGGATTTTGAGAAATTTGGAAACAATTTTTTGAAATTCAGTAACGTCTTGCGGTTCGGATGGTTCGTCGTGTGGAGCTAATTCACTCTCATAATTAGCAGCTAAAAGATTTGCTTTGTTGGGTAGTGAAAGTGCAAACGTTTGATCTGGTTTTTTGAGAGGGGGAATATTAGTTCGGGACTTTTAGCTGTTCGGTGGGTTTAGCAGAGTTTATTATGGGTATCGATAAGGTCTTCGATCACGGGGCTCAGGGTGGATCGAATTTGTTCATGGTAGTCCCGGCAACTGAAGTATGAATGGTAGTTTTTTTGCTAGAGTTGAGTTCGTTATGGCTTTGTCAATTTGAGAATATTTTGTTAGCGTTTATGATTTCAAAAAATTGTTTTTCAATTTTGTTAGTTGATCTGCTATTCCAAGCTAAATGTTTCGCATGCAGGTCTCGTGCAATGATTACAGAGGGAGCTAGTTCAAATATTTTTCTATAGGTTCCATGATTTTAAGTTCAGGAATAATTAGTTCTTACTGATAAATATTTTCTTGAATTAAGATCGCGGTGCCTCTGTTAGTGCTATTTCGGTATAATGTGTAGCCACGGATTAGATTGACGTTTCCGGATTCGCGAAGTAAAGTCTCACTGATCGCAATTTTTTGAATAATCAACTTGATGTGTCTGATCGACCAGAATCTATCAATCTACCATGAGCATCACTCAATCTATCAAATCGTATTCTAATCAAGGGCCTAGCCCTACTCGAAAATTTCGACGCTCGTTTTTAAGGGTGCGGAGTATTTACGAAGAACTGTAACGACTCTAGTCGAGAGATATATAATGATCACTCATCTCAGTTCAGAATAAACTTCATCTATTCATTCATTTCCCAAGCACTGCGTTTTTATGGCATTCTCTGAGGCGGTAGCGCACCAATCTCGCCGTAGGAGAGTGGGGCATTGATAGTCACGCTGACTGGCTCGCGCTCGCCACGCTCGACTTTACTACCGCCCCTCTGTTTGAGGATTTTTTGAAAGGTGCTTCGCGCAATGGAATTGTAATTTTTACAGCCTGTTGCGGCCAATACTTATGAATCAAATTACAAGTGAGATTAGAATACACATGTGACGAAATGAATATTAATTTCGAAAGTTCACTTTTTTATTTATTTTGAAATATTTATTTTAAAATAATTTTTGTTTTAAAGACAAAAGTTTTTGTTAAGAATTAATTTTTAATAATTGCTGTTTATTTGTTTTTAGGGATCTATAAAAATAATTTTTGATAAAATCCTTAAGAACATTTAGCACTTGCAGAGATTTAAAAGAATATTTTTGAAATTTTCAGAAATCTTTCAATGTTTCAAAACATTTTCAGTCTCAAAAATTGCCCTTAAAAGTTTCAGATGCTTTGTTGAAATATCTGAAAATCTTTTAAAATGGTATTCTTTAAATAATAATCTTAAAAAATTTTTTTATATTATGCAAACCATGAGAAGTTCTTAAAAGTCTTATCATTTTTTTGTGCGTGATCATAAAAAATCTATAGTCAACATTTTTTTTTAATCCCTATTCTAAAATATTTTCTAAAAATTCACAATTGTGAAAGATTGCAAAATTCTGCTTTAAAATCTCTTACATTCTTTTTGGAAATTTTAACAAACCATTTGAAAATTTGTTGTAAAAATATTTTAGGATCCTTTCTTCAGATTCATTCTTTAAAATAAAAAATAACACAAGCTGGCCACTAATGGAAATTTTAATCCTTATTCAGTATTTTGATATACATGTATGATGATTATTATTTTTATACGGATATTCCATGGTTTTTTATAAAAACAAAAACAATTTTTTTTTATTTAATCAGTTTTTTTATTTATTGTATGACATTAAATTTTTTTAAACTTAAATAAATACCTAATAAAAAACTTATATATTGTATTATAAAAATCTATGTGCAAAGATTTTATTGAAACTTTTGTAGGAAATTTTTTTCAAATTTTATAATGTTGCAAAGTCGTTTTTCTACATCAATAGAATAAACAAATTAATTCTTTCAAACCTGAATAAAAATGTTCGATGTAGGCATTAAATTAAAATTTAAAAAAATTATTTATAACAATAGGCATAAAAATATATTTTTGTTCGAAAGAAAAAAGTACGCTCATATTTTATAATTGTATTTTTTTAAATTAAATGGCAATCTTTTAATGGAAACCATTCATCATATTTTTTAATTTTATGTAACAATTTTTTTTGAGATTTTAGTCTGTATACAATATTGATTTTCTTAAACAAGCAAAATCAAATTATGCTAATGATACTTTACTCTGTTATACTTTTAAAATGTAAGTTAATCATATCAATTATTTCTGATAAAATATTATTAAATTTTATATTTTAATGAGATAAAAACTCAAGGACATTAAAAAACTGATTATTACTTTTAAGCTATTATTGCAAATAAAAAATTATTATGAAGAATTTGGGTAAAACAAATAAATGGAATCGTATATTATTAATTATTTGTTATTACTTACTACTATTTTCGTCTGATAAAGCCACAATTTCTTGGGCGAAAATGGCACCCATAATAAAAATGCTTAAGTAAATTTGTTTAAACATTTTTTCACTAAAAATTATCACACAAAACAAATATTCTGTTTGTTAAGAAGATAAACGTCTATGTGAAATCAAATTTTTATATTTGTTCAATCTCAATTTTGAATCTCACTTCGATAAAAAATCTTGTCAGCACAGTGTTTAATTATGCTAAGAATGTTTAACTAAACTCTAACAGAATGACGTACAAATGCGTCAATTTGAAAAAGTAGGCATTATTTATATAAAAATTTGTTTGTTAAACTACAATTTCTATTTAAAGAACGAAGTACGATTAATAGGCAAGTTAATTTTCAAATAAATGGTTCAATATTCAATAAAAAATAAATTGAAAATTGATAGATTTTGTGAAGAATACCTTCTTTTTGTGAAAAGTTAATCTGCTTGGTGAAAAGCTGCTTCCAGAAACTAGGGTTACTTAAGAAAGATTAAAACCTCGATAGTCATGATTTTCTGCGTTTTAAACATTATTAACAGTTAGACGAAAAATTTTAATCCGATTCCGAACAACAAACATTATATTTTAATTGTACATTTCTTTGGAATTAATGGCGCACACATTTCGGTTTACAATTCGTATGAATACTTAACTTCAAAAAAACGTTTGATTGTGTTTCGCACACCTACTGGAACTTCATTGACTTGTCTTCGGTTCAATCCGGTAATTATGCCGGTTAACATGCTTATTTTTACCCTTTTTATCTTATAATCAACTCGTGAATAGATTCCAAGAAGATTATCATAAGTCTCCAATACTGCAAAGACGTCACCACTGGATGATGATATAACAATATGTTCGTAGTTTGGCATCGGCACAAAAAAATTAGTAGTTATTCTCATCTGGAGATCTTTATTAGCAGGAAAAATGTATCTTCGTAGTTCAAGTATCCGGTGCACATTCTTGAAGGGAACAAGCCGAATAAATGGAAGCTGTTCAAGTTCACATTCACGTCCTACAGGACAAGGAAGCGTTGTGGGTGGTGCTGTGTACCTGTAGAGAGGAACCGTGGATGTGGAAGCAGGAAACGTGCACCTGGCAGGAGACGTAGTTCTGGCAGGAGACGCAGGTCTAACAAGAGACGCAAGCCTGGCAGGAGACGTAGGTCTAACAGAAGACGTAGGTCTGGCAGGAGCCTCAGTTCTGGCAGGACACGTGTACCTGGCAAGAGAAGTAGTTCTGGCAGAAGGAGACACGGACGTGGCAGCAGCTGACTGACTCCTGGCATGAGGAGACCTGGTCCTGACAGGAAGAGACGAAATTGCAGGAGGATGCCTCTCAGTTAAATTATGTTTCTCAGGAGAAGAAGCAGAACATTTGGCACGAGGAGCATAAGGAATAGGGTCACCATTAGGCAAACAGTCGAACTGCGAACTTAGCTCTGCAACAAGAAAGATTTTTTGAAATTGTTTAGCAATATTAAGGGATTTCAGTTTATAAACGGGCTCTAGAATAATTTAATTTTTTCTAAACTGTGAAAAAACTGATTATTGTACGTTCTAATAAACAAATTCATTAACAAACTACGGGTTATTATCGTGTTCTATCACCGATTTCACTGATTTCTACAACACTATTTTATCTTGTGTAGAAAAACTTGAATGCTAGCTAGTCTCTTCTTATTTATTAGTTGTGAAAAAATTGTATATAATATAATATTTACCAATAGAATTAAGGAGGACAGCCAAGTTAGAGATCAATGTATAAAAGATCATCTTTTTTTTTTATACAAAGAAAAAATGATCAATGTATGTGCTAGTGAAGAATTTGTTAAAATGCGCAATAACAATGATTCAAGTTGTATATTGAAGCTTATATGTGCCATATATCATACAGTATATACCGCGTTGATTGTATGTATTAAGTTTGTCCTTCGGCTAGCTTTTAGATAAAATAATCTCTTACTATAAATTCGTTAAAACTTATATTACTGATCTTTACATTACTATTTTATCTTACGTATACAAAGTTAACAAAAAATTCATGACACCGACAAAAGCTAAATGTAATAAAAATAGACCAAGTAGCACACACTTATTATTCGAGAATATATTAATTTTCAATTGCAAGATTTAATTTTCAATAAAAAATTAAAACAAATTTTCAAAAAAAATAGTTGAATTTTAAGCAAGAAAATGAATCTTTAACTAAAAGCCGAAAAGGTTATTTATGAACCGAATAAGGTAAATTTTTAACCGGTTAGTTACAAATTGAACTTTTCCAAGTCAAATAGCTTTGAAATTTGGACTCGGAGACTTTGAAAACGTATAACAGCTTTGCTTTCTGTGTGTTTCCATGAGTGTTCCAACTTTCATAATTTTTTTGAGTTTAGGAACGAAATTCGACCTGACCGAGTGAAACCAAACCCGGATACGGATTTAGCGACCCCAAAAATGTATAGAAATTATTATCTCGTCTGGTGGACTAAACCATGTACATTTTTAACCAAAAATATATTAGTTTAATTTTCGTTTAACAAATCCGCAGATATCATTTTCCAACTGAAATTCTGAATCTTTAGTAAAAGAACAATTTTTGATAAAATAGTTGAAATTTCAACCAACAAGTGGAATTGACACTTTAAAAAGATAATTTTTTGATAACAATTGTAAAATTTGACACTTCAACCAGAAATTATTTTTAAATTTCGAATTGAATAAAGTCAAATAAAACCAAAGAGGTGAATTTTAATGAAAATACGTTTAAATTTAATTCTTAAATATTCTCATGTAAACTAGAGCAATTTTGTTTTAAAATATCTTTCACACTAGGATTCCGGTGTGTTTGATAATTATGTATTTTGCGCGCCTCCAAAAACTCCTGAACGCTAAGCGTCCAAACATTCAATTTAATAAAGCGTCACTGCAATAACTTTGAAAACGGTGGTCTGATGAGACCAATATCCAATAAGGACAATCTTACAATTATATAAATCGCGCTCTGGTTTAACCAACCCAACGCTAAGCGTTTGGAATGTAGTCTGAAATTCCCCTTGGACGTCGCGCCATCATCAAAAATTCCTAGAAGGCTTTACATGAAGGCCTAGAGCAGTGTAATATACATAGTGATAACGCAGTGCACCAATCACTCTGGGGATTGTTTTTATAGTTTGGGAAAACCATAAAAAAATATCGACATGGAAATTGTTATTCACAATTAAAAAAGTGAAATTTCTTTAAATTTTTTTAGCAAATCGGAATTCAAGAAGATAGTGATGGGGGTAGGAAACCTCTATGTTGAGGAAAGATAATCCTTATGATTCCAGAATACCATAAGAAAAAATTGATCTCGCAACTGTTACTTGCAGTTAAAAATCAGGAATTTGCATAAAGTTCTTTTTTTTCAAGGGTTTGAGAAACCTGAGTAGCAAATTATTTGTAACTCATAAAATACATTAAACGATTTGTTGTATTTTATTTGAGTTTACCTACTCACCTCTATTAGCAGCATCTAGAATCCTACATACCAATGATGATTGCGGATGTTTAACATTTTGCTGGAGTGATGCGTAGCCTAGGAATCATAAAACGCTTTGGCCCAAGATCAAAAATTTCATTGAAAGCTGTTCACAGTTGGTACCTTGTCGCATTCCGAAAACCAGAAAATACTCTTACTCTGATTAAACCACGCTAATTACGCAGAGAATCTAGTATAAACTTTTCATCATTATCCCTTTGCAGCTTTTCTTGAATGTAAGACGGTGCAATTTGAAGTTGGTACATACCAAACGTGATGTCGTTTAGTTTGTCTAATGTAAGGCGAGGAATTCCTGGCACTTGTTGTTAATGTAGGAGATTCCAGTTTAAATTTCCGTTTCGCATATTGACCATTTCTAGATTCAACAGTTCATCAAAATTTCGCTATAAGGCGTTCCTACGTTAAAGCAAACCTGTCTTTAAATTCTAAATCTCTAAAGTTTTCCTCATTACCGAAATCTTGATTTGAATTTGCTTCGATAAGCAGTTTATGCAAAAAGAAGCAAAGGCGCTCAGATAAAGACACGTTCATCCAAGTGATTTAAATTGGCTCTAGTCTTCTCCGAAATAAATATATTAACAGCAATATAGACATTGACTCTATCAGACATAATCCAGTATCGCCGGAAACTTTAAGTTGAGGTCTGCAAAGTTATAGGCATCTGAGAATTGCAATGTTTTGCTTATCTGGATTAATAATTCTATCGAATCAAACCATCTGTTTTGTTTGATAGGCTCTTGCGCACAAAAAACGCGCTTTATTTAAACCTCACGTTGATTGGTTAGATCAGCGAGCGATGTGTATCATTATAAGATTATCATCCTTTGCTATTGGTCTCACTGGGTTACCATTTTCAAAGTTATAGCAGCTAAGTTGTATTAAATTCAATTCTTGAGCGCTTAGCGTTCTGCAGTTTTGGGATGCGGGCAAAATACATCATTATCAAACTAGAATTTGGTATCAACCTCGCTTTGCCGTCATCTCTCCCCTTACTGCGTATATAAGAATTTACTTTCTTTATAAATTTGAGCGCTTAGCGCCGTATAGAGAAAAAATTGTTATATTTCTTAATTTTTTTAACTTTTCTTTTATTTGGCCCTTATAATCTAAATATTCAACCAGTTTCAGTCAAATCCACGGAAAGCCACTTTCCCATACATTTGTTCAAATTTTTTCAACGAAAATTCGAGTTTGTGCATCACCGGAAGTATCTGATTAAAAAAAAACACAGGCGAGGCCAGCGAAACTTCTCGCTGTCCCCGACATGATACAAAATAAACTTTATATAGGCGCATTATTTTAGTCTTAATTTTGTCAAATTTGTTAAACCAAGTTTCAGGGGTAGCTTTTAGGGGTTAAAGTTTGTTGTACACATTTGAATAAATAAATACAAAAAGAACGGGCACCTATAAAGTTGATTTTAGATAATGTCTGGGCCAGCGAAACGTTTCTTTAATCATGCCACAGTTTTTGGCGCTTAAGGGGTGGTTTTTAAGGGATGAAGTTTGTTGTACAAATTTAAACAAAATAGGAAGGAAATAATGCACCCCTATAAACTCGATTTTAGATAATGTCGGCGCCAGCGAACCATTTTGCCTCTCCCACCGTGGTGTTTCCCAAATAGGGGGTAGGTTTTAGGGGTTGAAGTTGGTTGCACAAATCTAAAAAAATAAATTCGAAAATAATAGAGCCCTACCCAGTTGATTTTGGCTAATTTTAGGGCCAGCTAAATGTTTCGCTGGCCTGCCATGCCGTTTTCCGCATAGGGGGTACTTTTTAGGGGTTAAATTTTTTTCAAAAAACCGGAGAAAAGGAACACATAATTCGTCCATACAAAAATTGAACTTTTTTCTTTTCTTTAGTTTCGCTCCACAGATACGAGCGTCCAGAATCCAAATGAGCGAGCGTAGTTTTTTCGCCTCAACCAATGCCCTATTTTTTTTTACTTTCAAAAACAATTCTGTTTTAAATTGATGACCTTTTCCAAACTCATTTCTTTTGGGAGAACATTAATCTTCTTGCTGGAAAATCAATCTTTTTCGTTAAAACTGTATTTTTGGTCAAAGATGTGTCTTTTATATAAGTGAATTCAACACATGGTTGAAAGTTGAACTAATTTGTAAAAAAATCATATTTTTTAAAATTTGCTTTCTTGTTTAAAAAATTACCTATTATATTTTTATAAAATTGATATAATGGGTAAAGAAATGACTTTTTAGGATGAACTCATTTAACGAAAATTTATTTTCTAAAAGATTTTTTATTTTAGTTGTAAGTTAATCCCTTTTGTTGAAAATGTGTCTCTTTTATTAAAATCTGTTGTTGCAGACAGTTAATATTTTTATGAACAACTGATCTTGCCAAGTCGAAATCACGTGGTGAATTTTATAAAAAATGTTAATCTGATTGCCTGAAAGCTGATTATAGAAATTGGGTTGATTTGTGGCAGACTAAAAACTCGATAGATATAACCGACTGCGTTTTTAATATTATTATCACTTACATGACACATTGTAATCCGACTTCAAACCGCAAACATTATATTTTAATTTAACTCTTCTTTAAAATAAATAGCGCAAAACATCGCGATTTACAATTCGTATGAATACTTCACTTGAAAGGACCGCTTGATTGTGCTGCGCAAACCTACGGAAACTTCATCGACCTCTTTTCGAACCAGTGCGCTAACCATGTTGGTAAATATATTTATTTTCACCCGTCTTATCTGACGATTAACACGTGAATAGATTCCAAGAAGAACATCATAAGTCTCCAATATTGCAAATATGTCACCATCGGATGCTGATATAACAATATGATCGTAGTTTGGCACTGGCACAAAAAAATTGTTTCTTATTCTGATCAGGAGTGCTTTATTAACAGGAAAAGTGTATCTTTGTAGTTCAAGTATTCGGTTCACATTCTTAAAGGAAATAAGCCGAATAACTGGAAGCTGTTCAAGTTCACATTCAAGTCCGACAGGACAAGGGAGGGTTCTTGGTGGAGCTGTGTACGTGAGGACACGAAGCGTGGACTTGGAAGAAGCGAACGCGAACCTGGCAGGAGACGTCGATCTGAAGGGTGACGTAGGTCTGGCAAGAGACGTCGGTCTGAAGGGTGAAGTAGGTCTGGCAAGAGACATAGTTCTGTACGAAGACGTTGGTCTGGCAGGAGGAGACGTGTACTTGTCAAGAGGATACATCAAAGCGGCAGCAGTGAACGGACTCCAGGCATGAGGAGACCTGGTTCTGACGCGAAGAGGAGAACCGGCAGGAGGAGATCTGGTCCCAGCACGAAGAGATGGAGCATCAGGAGGATGCCTTTCAGTTGAATCATGTTTCGCAGAAGAGGAAGAAGCAGAAGATTTAGCACAAGAAAAGTAAGGGATAGGGTCGCCATTAGGCAAGCAGTCGAACTGCGAACTTAAATCTGAAACAAGAAATAGACGTTCACATTCATTTAAAATTGTTGTTTTATGAATCAATGATAATATTGTGAGGCTCGAGCATAATTTTAGTGTTTTTAAAAAAAGAAAAAAAGTAATCATTATACGTTTAATTAACAATTTTCTTCACAAACTAGTTATTATTCCAGTGCTTTATTATAGATTGTTTCGTACATCTTACAGTCGATATCTTGTAGATTCTAGGTGTCACTGATTTCACTAATTTCTGCAACATTATATTATCTTATGTAGACAAACTCGACAAATTTTTTAAATATAATAATAAAACAACTATCAAAAACAATTGACAACTGCAAAACGTCAAACGTTCAAGAAGCAGAACTGGTTTCCTCTAATTCATCAAAAATCGTATTTTGAGATTTTAGTTTAACAATTCGGAAAGAAAAAAAGTAACTGCTTTTGGCTTTTGAAAGTCTTTGGTGAAACATCTATTTGGTTAAAAATTCGTTTCTTTTTCCTAAATTTGCTTTGGTTTGGCTGATAATGGAACCTTTTAGTTAAAAAGTTTTCAGTTTTTAAAATTGGTAGATACGACGTTTTTCGATTAGATATCTTCGGGATATTTTTTCATGATGAATTCAAAATAGTATCAACATTAATTTTATTTAAAATAGCATAGTCCCTAGTCATTTATTCAGTGCGGAGAAAAAATGGTATATAATATTATATTTACCAATAGAATTAAGAAGGAGTGCCAAGGTAGAGATCAGAGTATAAACGATCATCATTTCTTTGAGCGAGGAAAAAATTGATCCATGTATGTGCTAATGAAGAATTTGTTACACTGCAAAATTTAACATGGTTTAAGTTGTATATTAGAGAATAAGCGTGTCATATATCATAAAGTCTTACTCATTATAGGTATCAAGTTTGTCCTTCGGAGATAGTTACATTTCATTCGCTGGCTTGCAGAAAGAAAAATCTCTTACTGAATTCGTTAAAACTAAAGTCGCTAATTTTTACATTGCAATTTTATTATTTGTATACCAAGTGAACAAATAATTGTTAGCACCGGTGAGAGTTAAATGTAATAAAAATAAATAATGTAGCATACGATTATTATTCGAGTACTTTTCCATTCTGCACCAACGTATTCTAAATTAAATTTTATTTATTAGGAGGATAACAAAGTATTAGCTTGTAATGTCGAAAGATTAAAAATAGTTGCTTGCACTTTTTGAAAATCCAAAATATTGGATAGTGTTTTTTTAACTATTAAGAAAATACAATCTTGCATTTTTTATTGATCAAATAATTAAAAATTGCATTAGGTTGAATTTAAATTCTTTTTTAAAAAAATTTACAGGATGATTTAATTTTTATCGCAAGAAACGAATTTCTAACAAAATAGATGCAAGTTTTACGAAGTTTTATAATTTTCATTAAAAAACGTAAAAATTTCACTAAAAATTTAAAAATTAAATTTCAAATTGAAAAAATTAATTCCATCCTTTAAAAAAGTTTCTTAAAAAAAAAGAATTCGCTACCTAAAGACAAATTTTTAAAAAACAAAATTAAACGCTCCTCTTAAATAGAATAATTTTTATCTAAACAGTTGCATTTTTTACCAAAAAGATTAAATTTCTACAAAAAAATATGAATCATCAACAAGGCACACATACATTTTCTACTCAATTAAAATTTTGAACAAGAGGTTTTTTCTACAAATAAAAAATGTTCAACAAAATTTTCAAACAAAGTGATTAATTTTCAACTATTTATTTTTTATTTTTTATTTTTTTATTTAGTTGATACTGAAAGTATTTAGTTAAAAAGACACATTATGCCGTCACAAGTTAAGCTGCTTAGTTAAAATTTGGTCTTCTGTTAAAAATGTAACTATTTGGTCTCAAATGAATATTTTAGACAAATATTAAAATTATTATTTTTTTGTTAAAAATGTAAACGTTTTGTAGGTATTTACTTATTTTAAATAAAAAATTAAAAATTTGTGCTAAAAATTGATGAAAATTGTTAAAAATTCATATTATTTGGTAAAACAAAAATGTTATTGCTAGTAAATTCGTCTTTTTGTTTGAAAATGTAACTATTTTGTTAAAATTTTATCTTTTATAGCTGGATATTGTACTATTTAAAAGATTTATAATTTTAGTTGTAAATTCATCCCTTATATTGAAAATGTAACAATTATGTTAAATTTTGTTGTTGTTGAAAGTTAACATTTTTTATTAGGAATTGATATTTCCTAACTTAGGATTTATTCCTTTTGTTTAAAAATGTAGCTGCTTGGTTCTAAAATAATCTGAATTGATTGGAGGTTCAACAATTTTCTAGAAAATTAAACTGTCCGTTTGAAAATTACATTTTTTGTTCAAGATTAAACCAGACATAACGTACTGCCCTTTTAATATTGTTATCACTAACACAAAACATTTTAATTCTACTTCATACTGCAAACATTATCTTTCAATTTTACATTTCTTTGATATTAATGGCGCAAAACGTTTCGGTTTACAATTTGTATGAATACTTTACTTCAAAAGAAAGTTTAATTGTGTTTCGCACACCTACTAGAATTTCATTGACTTTTTTTACGGACCTATCCGGTAACCATGTCGGTTAACATGTTTATTTTTACCCATTTTATCTTATAATCAATGCGTGAATAGATTTCAAGAAGAACATCATAAGTCTCCAATACTGCAAAGACGTCACCATTGGATGATGATATAACAATATGTTCGTAGGTTGGCATGGAAAAAAAAGAAAGCGTTGTTGGTGGAGCTGTGTATTTGAAGAGAGGAAGCGTGGAAGTGTAAGCAGGAAACGTGGACCTACTCGCAGACGTAGGTCTGGCAAGAGACGCAGGCCATTCAGAAGACGTAGGTCTGAAAAGAGACGCAGACCTGACAGGAGACGTATGTCTGGCAGGACGAGACATGTACGTAGCAGCAGTTGACTGACTCCTGGCATGAGGAGACCTAGTCCTGACACGAAGAGATAAAATGGCAGGAGGATGCCTCTCAGTTGAATTATGTTTCTCAGGAGAAGAAGCAGAAGATTTGGCAGGAGGAGCGTAAGGAATAGGGTCACCATTAGGCAAACAGTCGAACTGCGAACTTAACTCTGCAACAAGATATTGTGAGGCCAAATAGATTCCATGAGATAAATTTTCTGTGGGAAACTTTTCAAAATTAATTAGCAATATTTAGGGAACCCAGTTTATTTACGGGCTTTAGCATAATTTAGTGTTGGTCAAACTGTGACGAAACTGATTATTGCACGTCGATTCTATGTCTCACCGATATCACTGATTTCTACAACACAATTTTATCTTGGGTAGAAAAGATCGAATGCTAGTCAAACTCACGAAAAATACCTGACCAGACATCATGAACTTCGGGACACCTCGACAAATTAAAAAAAAAAATAAGGAAACAACAATCAAGCCCAAATGACAATTGCAAAAGTCCGAAGTTCAAGAAGCTGAACTGGTCTCAACTGTTTCATCAAAAATAGTTTTCTGGGATTGAAATGGTTGCAGCTCGCAACTTTGAGCGCACCTCTAGCGCGCGTATGTTGCATCTAGCGCTTCGCGCTTGATAATATATTAACCTCGCGCTTCGCGCTTGGATATTTATTCTTTGTGCCCGGAATGTTTTCCCAATTACGTATTTTATTAATTATGCAGAATTGATTCATACTTTATCAAAAAACTCTTTGAAATACCATATTTGTATGTATCTTCAATATCCTTATATTTTAAATTATGCAAGAAATTCGATGTAAACATTAAATTTTTCAAAGCTCTGTAGGCTTGCAGGTAGACATTCTCATCGAGGCACTCGCGCTTCGCGATCGATTTTGGGCATACATTTTTGAATGTATATTAATTTTCTTAGATAACTTTAATGCTATATAAAATTTGATTCAATAGCATTATACTTCGGTCCGGGACTGCTTATTTGGATGGTTCAAAATAAAACACAAACGTCATATTATTTTGCATTTATCTGTATTCGCAGTTACCCTTGAAGGGCTTTCAAAAGGCAATGTTTTTCTTTCTTGACTTTTTGTCATATTGTGCATTGTTTGGCTGAAAGCTTTGATTTTCGATTTATTTTAAAAATTTTGAAAATGCTATAACTCTGAGAATATTTTTTCTATTAAAAAAAGTCATTTAAATGAATTATTCCACTTTGCTAATTCTATAAATATCCGTGTATAGAATTTTTGAATTCGGAAAAAAGTGGTTTTTAAAACTTTTCAAAATGTGCTCACTTTTTGAATTTTTATCGAAAACGGCTGATTAACGATCTCGTCCTTTCTCTTGGCACCTAAAAAATGGTGCAAAAGGCAGATTAATACGTTCATTTTTTCGAAAGTTATCGTGTTTACGGACGGACGGACGTAAAAATGGCTGTTTTTGAAGTTGGTAGAAACTATGTTTTTCGATATGGTATCTACATTAATTTTGTTTAAAATAGTACAGTCTCTTGTCATTCATTCAGTGCGGGAAAAAAATTGGATACAATATTATATTTACCAATAGAATTAAGGAGGACTACCAAGGTAGAGATCAAAGTATAAAAGATCATAATTTTTGTTCAGCAGAGAAAAATCTGATCAATGCATGTGCTAATAAAGAACTTTTTGAACTGCTTGGTTAAAAAACATTCGAGTGGTCAATTCTAGATTAAATGTGTCATATACCATAGATTCTATACCTCATTACAATTTTATGTTTTGTATTCTAAATTGAAATATTACCTTGTAGTTTCTGAAGATTAAAAATAGTTACCAGCACTCAGTGGCTGATCCAGCGAGGGGCGAGGGTGGGCGATCACCCCCCTGAGCCTACAAATATTTTAGCAATTACCGCCAAAAACTTCCTTTTTTTTTTTTTTAGAATTTCAAGATAATATTTCTACGATCGCCCCCCGCGAGGTAGCTGGCTGGATCCGCCCCTGCCAGTACTTTTTAGGAACACAAAATATTATATAGTGTTTTATTAACTATTAGGCAAATACTAACTTGCTTGTCGTATTAATTAAATAATTTCAAATAGCATCAGGTTAAATTGCGTTAAATCTTTTATTTCTGAAAAATTTCACCTTGCATTTTATCCATAAAAATATATTAAAAACAGTAAAAAAAACAGCAGAAATATGGATTTTTAATCCTAACAAATGTAATAATCAATGTTGCAACCGAAAAATGTGAACCAAAAAGAGGAAGTTTCGAGCGTGCGAATATTGGCACAGACTTTTCAAAAATAAAGGTCAAAGCATCGACAACACTAATTTGGTAATTGTGAATTCTCTTTTCTTAAAGCTCCTTCGGATTTAACAAACACACTGTCAACACATATCTCGTGCTTCGAATTCGAGTTTACACCTGGTCTACTAACAACCTTACTGCTTTTTAACGTCTAAATTATGTCCCAAACTTTTTTTCATATCTTGCATAGTTTTACCGAAAAATGCAAAATGCAAAATGCAATTTAATTAATTTAAAGTTTACATTGCGACGGTTCGGTTGTGACTAACTTACAAAGCTTTGTTTTGAGGCTATAAGGTCGAAAGTTCGAAATCTACAGAAGTGGGGAAACAGATGTTTCTGCCTGTGTGTGTGTGTGAGAGAGAGAGAGCTACAGAAATTTGGAAGTGAGTCATAAACGTAATTTCAAACTGCCGTTTACCGGCCGCTGGGCCTTTTCTTAAATGACAATATGGGTACAGAAATAAATTTTATAGCGACAAAAACTCCTTTACTGTAACGGTGCCCGTCGAATTCAATTTTTTGTTCGTCCACATATTCGATAGGAGGAGGGCACAATTTTTTAAGGCAGAGTTTGTACTCTCCTTTACTTGTTTTTGCCATGACGTCTCTGCTTATGCTATTCTTTCCTGCAAGCAGAGCTGTGACTCTGCCTGTCGTCCAATGTAAAGGCGGTGCATTATCATCCTTGATAATCACCAATGTTCCGATATCAATTTGACTGTTGAAGTTTGAGTTCCATTTGCTACGAATCGTTAGTTGGTTTAAGTATTCCTTCTGCGACCGCTGCTAGAAATGCAACCTCATTTTTTGTCAGTGCACCAACAATTAAAAATATGACCTGTGGTTAGTGGTTGGAGATCATTTGGGTCGGGCGAAAGAGGAGAAAGTGGTCGGGAGTTTAAAATAGCTTTGATTTCGATTACAAAAACTGCTAATTGCTCAAACGTCAATAGCGTTTCGCCCACGGTTCGTATGCGATTATGCTTAAACACCTTAACAGCAGCTTCCCATAGGACGCCAAAATGTGGGAACCTGGAAGGTATAAATTTCCATGTTATCATTTCTTCTCGTAGGAAATCGGTCAATTTCTTTTTGTGATCGACTGATTGAAATGAAGTGAAAAGATCTTTTAATTCTCAACTAGCTTCGAAGAAATTAGTTGCATTATCGGAGTAAATGCTTTGAGAATGTTGTTCTGCTTGTTTATCAGCTAAGTGATGTAATGTTTAAATGGCAAGAAACAGAGCACAGGAGGTTCCGTAGGTAACTCACTCAATTCATCTTGTGGGTTTGATCGAAATAAGATTTTCTGGTAGATCGCGTCTTCTGGATGAAGTAGCACTTGGCGATACATTTTCTGAACGTCCGCCGTTGAATCTATTTTATGCGAACGAAATCGAAAAAGGATCGAAAATAAGTCATTCTAAATGGTAGGATCAACCATTAATGTTACGTTTAAAAAAAACCTAGACTACTACTTTGCTGACACATCGAACACTATTCGAAGCTTTGTTGTGAGGCTGTCCTCCTTGATTGCCGCATGATGCGGTAAGTAAACACCGTGTTCCGATTTATTTTTGCTTTTGACCAAAGTAAGGTGACCTAAAGATTTATATACGTCATTGAAGGGCTATCGCACCAGATAAGGACCGTGAATGTTATGCTGTAGCGCAATAGAATAATTTTTTAAACGTTATTGTGCTCACAGGCATACATACAGACATACAGACATACAGACATACAAAAGCATTCGTAAAAACCTGGTTTTCGGGTTCAGAGGGTTTTTAAACGTTGTGAAACTGGTATATGCCAAATAGTATTTGATAAAGGCGACTGAATATAACTTTTGAGTAATTAAGTGCGTAACAGCTCGAAAAAAATGCATTGTCGACAATTGGAGATTTTGTTTGTACTTTTATTTTTGAAATGAAATAATTAAAAAGAAGTTCTTGTAAAATTCTAGTGTTAACTACATCAATTTTCCTTTAAAATATCTTTTACATTTAATTTAAGATTTCGAAAGTTGACTTTCATTTTTGCTCATAAATTTACACTTATCTTGCTGTTTTTGGATGTTTGTCAGCATTATTGTTCTTCCACAAACAAAATACATTTTTTGCTTCTCTTGCTTGGTATGGAAGTAAAAATTTCTAGCTACATGAGAGAGTTTTATTCGACGGTGAAATAAAGAAATCCATATTTTAGATAAAAATTATTTTAATCAATAGTGTAAAGGATTACATTTTACAATTAGTGTAAATGCTTTACACGAAAACACCCTGAAATAGTACTGCGATCACCTACTGGAGACTCATTAATTTCTTTTTTGGTCATTGCGGTAATTATGCCGCTTGACATGCCTATTTTTGCCCGTTTTGTGACGTAATTAAAAATTGAATAGATTCCAAGAAGAGCATTATAATTTTCCAATATTGCAAAGACGTCCCCGTCGGATGTTGATATAACAATATGTTCGTAGGTTGGCATCGGCACATAAAAGTTATTTCTTATTCTTATTTTGAGTCCTTTATTGACAGGAAAAATGTATTTTCGAAGTTCAAATATCCGATGCGGATTATTATGGGGAATCATCCTAATAAATCTAAGTTGATCAAGACCACAGCCAGTTCCGTCACGGGAGGGAAGCCTTGTACTTGGAGCTATGTACCTTAAAATAGGTACGGTGGACCTGGAAGCAGAAAAAGTAGACCTGGCAGGAGGAGATGCGGACCTGGCAAGAGTAGGCGTGGGTCTAGCAGGACGAGACTTCGACGTGTTGAGGGTAGAACTAGACCCGTTGATGATAGCTATGGATCTGGCTGGCGGAGACCTGGACCTTTTACGATGAAAAGACTCGGCAGGATTAAAACGGCTTTCAGGTGAATAATGTTTTTCAGAAGAAGAAGAAGAGGATTTTCTGACATGAGCAACATACGGAATAGGCTCACCATTAGGCAGACATTCAAATTGTGCACCAAACTCTGAAACAATAAAGAGATGGTTAGAGTTTTTTGTAAGTTCGTCTTTTACGAATTAATGGAAATATCCTGAGGCAGGTATAAAGAAAGTGGCAAATACCGATTTTCTATAATTTTACGTTTTTTAAAATTATGTTACAATGAATATGGATAAAAGCAATAGAATGATAAAGAAATTTCTTCTTTAGATTATAATGGTTAATATTATAAACAAATTAAAAAAATGCATTATTCAGGCTTTTTTAAACAGAAAAATTAGTTTTTTTCGAGGACATTTTTTAAAGTAGGAAAATGATAATTTTAGAAAAACTCATAATTTTTTGATTAATCTTATGATTTTCCTTAACAAATTTGATAATCCTATGCATTATTCTGGCACAAAATTCCTAATTACAAAAATAACATCGAAAAAAAAATTTTTTTTTAATAAATGCCTAATTAAAGCATTTGTTTATGATTTTTTGTTAATAATATTAACAATAATAATCTGAATAAGAAATTTTTTTACATTTTATTGTTATTATAAAGATTTAGTTCAATCTAACTTGGTAGAAATATCAACTAGTTTACAGGAAATTAGTTGTTTTGTTAGAAAACAGTTTTTTGTTGTTATTTTTATTGATCATTTATATATTTTAGTTAAAATTTTTATTATTAGGTTAAAAATTGATTAGCTTTGTTAAAAATTTAACTTGTTTTATAAAACATTTTGTTATTTATTAACAGAAGGAAAGTTTTCATGGTTGAAAATTCGACTATTTTAGTAAAAATTCTGCTTTTTAGTTAAAAAATTTATCCATGGATAAATTAACTAGAATTCTGGTTAAATATGCTGGTTAAAAAATTAATCTCTCTTAGGTTAAAAATTAAATCATTTGGTAGTAAATTCAACTGATTTTTAGAAAAATTTGTTTTTCTTTAATCATTCTTGGCTAAAAATTAATTATTTTCGTTCAATTAGTGCAGTATTATGTTTTTTCTTCAGGAGGAATATTTTATCACAGAAAATTAATCTTTTTGGTTGAAAGATGTTTAAATTTGTTTGATTTTTTTTTGTATAAGATTTATGTTTTCTGCTTGATTTTTTACTTGATTTCCGGCTTAAATTTATTTGTTTCAATTAAAAATTCGACCATTTTGTTAAAATTTTATTTTTCTGAGACATCATTTCTAAATTTAAAATGTAACTATTCCATTTTGGGTAAAAAATTTATATTTTTAATTAAAAGCTGGTTTTTCGGTTTGTTAAAAACTCAAATGTGTTGTAGATAATTCATATCTCTGGATTGAAAATTCAACAGTTTTGCTTGAAATCCATTTATTTTGTTGTAAATGCGTTTCTTATTTAGTTGCAGAATAATTTTTTTTTACTAGAAATCATAATTCAAGAGCCTCGGTGGCTCAGTGTTTAGACGCTCGGACTTCACCTCAGAGTTCCGGGGTTCGATCCCTGAGCCGGTACCTCTGGAAATTTTTCTATGTACC
>JAAAKG020211510.1:0-22540 GCA_010014905.2 Druon quercuslanigerum | reverse complement strand
GTGAAAAATTAATCTTTGTGGTTCAATATTTAATAACTAGGTTTTAAAGTTGAACTCCTTTCTGAAAAATTAAAAAACATGTCTTCCTTTTTTAAATATTTATCTTTCTGGTTGAAGTCTTTAATTTTATAATTTTTACGGTATTAAATTAATCTTTTTGTTGTGAAATTTATCTTTTTCAGTTGAAAATTCCACTTTTTGATTAATAATTCTTGAATATGGTTAAAGATTCGTTTTATTTTTGGTGGAAAATTCATCTTTTGGATTAAAAATTCATCTTTTTGATTTTTGTTGAAAACTCCTTTTTTTTAGTTAAAAAATTACGTTGGTAATCAAAAATTTACATGTTCTATGCTTAGTCGAAAATGGTTATTTTTTAAGTAAAAATTAAACTTTTTATTAAATTTGAATTACTTTGTTAAAAATTCGTTTTTTTTATTGTAGAAAATTCATCTTTTTTGGTATAAAATAAAATTTGTATCTAAAATTTCATATTTTTAATTTGGTGATTCAACTGTTTTGTATACAAAAATTCTCATTTAGTCTTTAAAAATCAATAATTTAGTAAAACAAAAACTATTTCGTACGAAATTCGTTTTTTTTAATAATTAAAAATGATTTTTTTAAATTAAAAGTTTAATTATTCCATTTTTTGTTAAAAATGTACCTTTTTTAGTTTGATAATGTAATAATGTCCAGATTAAGTGTCACATAAAATTCAATGAGGCACATTTCAATACTTACACCGACAATCACTTTATTATTTTATTTAATGATTTATTACCGAAGTTTATAATTCATCACGCGGTCACGTAGAATCGCATATAATATCAGCATATTGGCAACTTGACTTGCTGTAAACACCAGGAAAATCGGTATAAACATAAAATATTGTTTTACGTAAAAGATACGTTTTGAAAATCGGTGGGGGGGGGAGGGGGTAAAAATTGACGAAAATTGGTAGCATAGTTTATGGATTAACCCATACCGCGGCAAATGAAATCGCAGCAACAGAAAATCCAAATCTTAATGCAGTGGAATCAGTCGTGTGCGCACATCTTGGATCCCAAGTACCACATGCAGCCAATAAAATTATTGCAGTGCAAATTGTTTCAATTAAAATGGCTTGAGTAAGAGAAATTCCTGTATGAATGACTGTCACACACAATGGCACTGTCGAATTTGGCATGCCATCATCCAGCAAAATATAAGGTGTAACAATCTAAAAAAAATTGATTATTATTAATTAAATTTTACTTACAATAATTGTCTATTCTATTTTATAAGATTAGAAATTTTTGTTGTTGTTTTATAAATAATATATCATGAAACACCAGAAACGAAGAAGTGCATTAAGGATTTATCGATTGAATCATTTCTAATCGTAATTACATAAACACAAAGGAGTTAAATCATTTCTGAAGATTAGATTATCACAGATATTGAGGAGTAGATTTTAATCGACAAAATTTCAATAATTGTTTTAAAAAGTAATGAAAATACCATTAACATTCCATATCCAATTGTAGCTCCAATGAATTGTGCTACTACGTATAATAATCCTGTAGGTATGGATTTAAGTCCCCATATAACAGCTCCAATTGTAACAGCAGGATTTAAATGAGCTCCACTTACGTGTCCAAGCATCTGCAATTAATTATAATTTTATCATATTTTATTATAAAGTGAAGTGAATTTTTGTTGTGGGTAATTTTTATGTGGGCAAAGTGGAATTTTTCAAAAAAAGAAGATACAATTAAAATGATATGGTAACCATAACCAATTTGATGAGTAAATTTTACAACGGGCAGGTAATTTTTGCTGCAGGCAATGTATTATTCTGAAATTGGGGTGAAGATTATATTTCTTTTTTCCGTGTTAATTCTATGTTTGTTATTAATAATAATATTACTATACAAACCATGGGCTCTTTAACATAAATATGTAATTGATTCAAATAAATGACATATTGACAAACAAAACTGAGTAATTTTTCCGAATTACCATAATAATTAGATTAACGGTCATGCCAAAAGTCAAACCACTTTGCATTGGCGGAGGGGGCGTTGCACTCAAAGTTCCAATACCACCCATACACCCCAAAAACATTAAAATTGCCGTTCCAAGAATTTCGGCAATGCACATCGTTATCGTACCACGATCTGCTCTCCATATTGAGACTGTAAAAAGGAACCTTTTTTAAATTGTTACAAAGAAACAAAAATGTTTGTTGCACTAAAAAATTACAAAAAATTATTTTGATTTAAACAGATTTTCTTTGATCTCGATAAACACTTTCCTATACGATTGTTCAAAATTTTCTTTTTATCATGCTTTCCTTTTCTAATAAAATAGTAGAGCTTTGTTGTTAGATTAAATAAGTATGCACTCACCACTTCTCTCACTAGTCATGATAATAAAATTATAATTTTCAATTTTGACTATATTAAAAATACGGTTTTGCTAGTAAACTAATAAAACTTCGTTTTCTATCAGAAACTAAAGAAAGCGGACTAATTCAGTTAGTAAGAAAACCGCTACTTAAAAGCTATGCACTTGATTTTAGTTAAAAAATTCAATATTATCGGGTTTGTGGATATGATAAGGGATATAACTTATATATATTAAATAACATATATTATTTGCACCCGTATCTTCATCAGCTAATCGGAATTAGAAAAACATCAGCAATCAGAACACGTGTAAGATAATAAATTTTTAAAAATTGTGTAAAATAATATTAGTCTGAATCATTAGATTTGTCAAAAGCAAATTTTTGTTAACTTTTATTGTTAAAGATAAATAATTTAAACATCTTAAGATTAAAATGTATTCAGGAGAGATAGGTTAATCTGAAAAAAGTAGATAGTTTAATGCCAGCTTGCCGCGGTCCTGGTAATTTAATAAATCAATAAAAAGTATTCAACGAAAAAATTTAAAAACATCTAATCATAATATCCTAATTATGCAAAAAGAAAAATTAGCAGAATAATTTTCTGCTATATTTGTTTATTTTTAGTGCAACAATGATACTGATTGCTTTTAGAATTTTGAAATAAAAAAACTAAGATATTGTTATTTAATTTAACTATTATTTTTTAAGATTTAGACTTTTTTGATTTACAAAAAAAGAAAATTTTTAATTCGAAAATCTTTTTTTATTGCTCTCTGCAAAAAATTATTTTCTAAAAAAAATCATTTACACGCACAGTTATAAAACCTTTAACTTTTTAACAAAAAAGATTTTTGTAGGTACAACATCCCAGTTATTAATGATAATGATTAAAAAATATTTAATTGTGTGCAATTACACGATCGACTGGATTTCATTTTTATTTAAAATTATTTGACTGTCTGTGGAGAAAAATTTTAAGATTAAAGTATTGGGTGATTGATTATGAGAAATGTTTACTAAAGTCGGCGTCAAAAGAATACGACCCTCACTTTGAGCGCTCACCTCTCTTTAAAAAAAAATCGCAGAAAATTCTGGCCGGGCACGCGTGAAAGCTTAAAGTCTCCTGCGTTGAACGATATGGACATTGTTGTTCCAAAAAATGTTTTACGCTAGCGCTGATGTAAAACGTATCCAAAAACGAGATTTTGGAGACTTCCCAAAACGAGCTGGAAGTCTTAACAAATCTGAAAAAATTCACAGTTGCCCCTGAAGGTGTCTAGATTGAAACTCAGTTTTCAAAATTTTGAAATATCAAATTGTTTGCTAGTTACAAAACAGTTGAATTTTCAATAAAATAGTGAAAATTTTCACCAAACGATACAAATTTTAACCAAAACAATAAAATGTGAAGCCAAAATACAATTGCAGACTTTGCAATGAAAAAGAATATCCTTTAAACTGAAAAATAAAACTTTTCTAGCATAAGGTAAATTCCAAATCCAAATATATAAATAAATCCAAATATTCGACTTTTTGTGACCCATGATCTAAAATATGTTTTGGATAGGCTAAATAGGCTTTCGATTTTAACGGAGACGTTTGGTAACACTGAACACAATTCCAAACACAATTTTTTGCGTAAGTGGAGACAATAATAATTGGAAAAGTGAAAAAAAATTAGAAAAATTTCCACCCTTTTCCAGTTTTCTCTGTCAGAGCAGGCCATTCCCGTTTATAGGTACGAAAACCATATAAGATAATGTAAGACGAGATAAGATGACTTTATTAAAACTCGAAGATTCGAACCAATTATTTTTTATCTAGAGTATTAATCTATTTAAAATTATTTTTACAGTACACCCTACACTATAATACACTGTAATACACTATAATACACTATAATACACTATAATACTATAATACACTATAATAGATACATAGAAATGAAAAATCCCTTTTAATTCACTAAAATTACTCAGATATCTTTGAGGGACGTAAAGGTAAAAGGTTCTAGACATATTCCCAGGAAAGAGCGCGGTAAAATAACAAAAATCGATCAGAAGAACAATTTGTTTAACCACACTTCTAATTTCACTTACCTCTACTTGAACTATTCACTACCTAATCTATTTCCAAGTAATTTTGCTAAGACCCTTATAGAACCAATTTCAGTAAACGACTAGTCATCTAATATACTTCAAAGAAAAAGTTTCTTATCCATTGCGCAGGCGTTGCAAAAATGTTGAATCGTGATCTGGTCACATTGAATTCAGTCGCGAATTCATCATCATTTCATACAGTGAATTTCAGAATGTCCCTAGAAAAGGAAATCTTTACAAATGCCGAATACATGTCAGATTACACTTATGTCGTAAAAGTTGCTCGTACTTTACTCACCCCTCTTGGAATTTGGCCACGATATGGCAACGAAACAACATTTTCAAAATTTTTTGTAAAGTTGCATTTTCTTACAGTTTTCGGATTTATGTTATTTTTACTGATACCACATTTGTACTACACTTTCTTTGATGCTGAAGACTTGAGGAAACTGATGAAGATCATCGCAGCCCAGGTATTCAGCAGCCTCGGTGTCATTAAATTCTGGACAATGATTATCAATAAAAAAGAAATTGGGAGTTGTCTCGAAGATATAGAAAAGAATTTTAAAACCGTAGAGACAAGGGAGGATCGAGAAATAATGTTGAAGAATGCAAAAATTGGGAGAATGTTTACTACAGCTTATTTGGGCCTATCTTATGGTGGAGCGCTTCCATATCATATTATCATGCCCCTAGTTGCAGAAAGGATTGTGAAAGCAGATAATTCAACGATCATTCCTTTACCATATTTGACTGATTATGTTTTTTTCGAGGCTGATGACTCCCCTTTGCATGAGTTCATTTTTGTGCTGCAAATTTTTATCAGTAGTCTTATTTTGTCGACTAATTGTGGTGTTTACAGTATGCTAGCGGGAATTATTATGCATGCTGTTTGTCTTTTTGAAATTGTGTGCAAAAGGTTACAGAATGTTAGAACTGATGGAAATATTGAGAAGATGGTGGCTGAATTGGGAGGAATTATTCGAATGCATAATCGTGCTATCGAGTAAGTCAATGATAAAAAAGGTTTGCTATCTAATATTAAAATATGTGCAATAGTGTTCTATTTGAAAATAATTTTGTTAGAATAATAATTTGAATGAAAATAATTTTTAAATGGTTTTTAAAGGGTATCCAAATTCAAAAGATTTCACATTTAAAACAAAAATTGATGTTTTAAAGAATTTATACTTAAAAAAAAGAAAAAAAGAATATATTCAGAATTTTAAATGAATAAGGCAATTAATATATGAAAAATATAAAAAAATCAGTTATATTTTAAGATTCCATTTTATTAAATATAATGATAATTTGTCATTTCTACATTTTCCTAATAAAACTTTATTGTCTAGATTGATATTTTTTATGACTACACGTTTTTTTTGTATGAAATTCTTTAAATTTTATGGCATCTCTCACGAAAATATTTAAAGATTTTATAAAATATATTCTTAAAAATTTTCTAAAACTATTTAAATTCTCATACAATTTGATACATTTTTTAAACCTTTTAAGATGCAATATATTGTTGAATAACATATTTTGAAATCTTTTGATATTCTTCGAAATCTCCTAGAATCCCAAAATATCTTTTAATTAAATCTAGTAAAGGTTGTTCAATCTCTTAATAATTTTTCTGGATTTTTCTGGGATTTTCTGAGTATACCGATCAGGTTCAAAATAACTTGATTTTAAACTTGTCTTATAAAATTTAAAAAAGGCCCATTAATTAGTACAACAAATTTCATACAAAGAGTCTAAGCATAGATAATAAAAAAATGGTTGAATTCATAGTTCTTTAATTAAATGTAGTTATTTGCATATCAGTTTTTTCTTCCCGCTTTAGACAAAAGTCGTAATTTCCATTCAATTTTTATTTACAAAAACTTATATTCTATTAATTAGAAGGTTATTTGCAATTGTATTTCTTGCGTTCTTATTAAATATTATTTAGCATGTGGTTTGATTCGAAAAATGACTAACCTAATGTATTATTTTATATATTACTTATTATTTTTATATGAAATAAGTTCTATAAAAAAGTAATTAATAAGATTCTGCAAAATTTTAAAAAGTTGAGTGCATAATTTGAAAATTGTTAATTTTTAAATATTTCACTTCTCGATCCAAATTTAAGAATGCTTCAATTTTAAATGAAGTTTGGAGTAGTTTAATTTTTAACGATTCAATATGCTTGGATTCATTATTTTTAAAGCACCCAATTAGAGACCACACAGACTGGAACCTGGATTTATGCATGGTTTCGGGCATAGCCCGCAGTGGCCATGGACACACATTCGACTTCGAACGTAAACAGGCAAGGCCACATAAATAATTTCCGTTTGATTTGGACGCATGCCTCAGCCTGATGCAACTAACGCGCTGAGAGTACGCACATATCCAGTTTACGGAAATCCAGTGTGCGGTGCACACAAGTTTCATCGTTTTTAGAATGATAAAACTTCGAAGGTTTACTAAATTTCAAACTCTTTAATTTTGACCAGTGAAAACGACAGTGTAGTCATTTTTTAAATTTCTATAATTTCAATTTAAAATTATAGTTCTGAATTCCCAATTCTAAAATAGTTTAATTTTTGAAATGTTGAAACAAAAGTTGTTTAACTTGAAAATTCTAAATTCGCAAATATTGATTTTGAAGTCTCTTAATTTTTAAATGCTCAATCAGGAGCGCATTACTATTTTTTAATGTCTAGTCTGTTATTTTAGATTATTTAACAAGGCAAATCTAATTTCTTTAAAATTATTAAATTTTCACAGAAATTACATTTGAACTTAAAAAAGTCTCGTCCTTAAAATTGAAAAAATTGGAAATCCTATAAAAATTCCTTTTGGTATCCCTTAAAATATTATAAAATCCTTTCAAATCTTAAAAAAAAGTTAAAATCGAATAAAATCATCTAAAAAATCCGTGAATTCCATTAAATCTGATGACACTTCCTTAAAGGCCCTACAAATTTCTTCTAAATCTTCCGAAATTGGAAATATCCTAAAATGTTCCGAATTCTTTAAAATATTTACAAATACCCTGAATTTTTTAGGCGCTTGGAAATTCCTGGGAATCTTTAAAAATAAAATAAAATCTTTAGAATCCTTTAAAACTTTTGAAATTCTTGAAACCTATTCAAAATATTTGAAATACTTTGCAGATTTTTAAAATCCGTTGAAACGCTCTTCTGCCGTAAATAAACTCTTTGAAATCCCTTAAAATATTACAAAATCCGTTGAAATCCCGTGGATTTACAAGAAATCTAATACTTGAAAATCCTTGAAATATTATATTGAAATATTATAATATTATTATTATTATATCTTAAGAGCCTTTAAAATCCCTTAGAATTACTGAAATCCTCAAAAATATGATAAAATCCCTTAAAAACTCTTTGAAATATTTGTAAATCTTGGAAATCTTCTGAAATATCTTCAAGGTCTTTCTCAATATTACAAAACCGTATAAATCGTACTTAATCATCTTAAAACTTTTAAAACTCAAGAAAATTCTTTAAAGCACATAGTACCATATAAAAAAAATTTCTTTGAATCTTTAAAATTCTATAAAGCCTTTTTCTTGAAATCATTCAAAATACCATACAACATTTGAAATCCTATGAAAATTTTCAAAATCCTTAGGACGTTTAGGAAATTCTTTGCATTCACATAAATTTTGCTTTAATATCTGAAAAACCATTAAAATCTTTGACACAATATTACATCCCTTTATTAACTCTTGTGCAGTTCCTTGGACTGCATTAAAGTTGTTAAAATCTTTTAAATTTTCTTAAAACGTTTAAAAGTTTTGAAAATTCCATTAAAATAATTACAATGCTTAAAAATTCTATGAATTTTCTTGAAATCTGTTAAAATATTCTTTATTCCTTGCAAAACTTTCAAATATTTCAAATCTTTTGAACTCTTTCGACCAAAAAATTGGTAGCTTTTAGGCTGTACTGTAAGACTTTTTTCAAAATGGTTGTGGTGAGTCCTAGGCCGCACCTTAGCCTAATTTTTATGAATAAATAATAATAACTCTATCTTTCTAACTTGAAGAGATTTGAAGGAAAAAATCGAGACTTTTTTCAGACATGAAAAAGAACCCTCAGTTCAAAAAAAGGTCTGATAAAATATTGTTTGACGAATTTATGAATTAAATATGGCTTAGGTTTAATTTTGAATAGTTCAGATTTAGAAGAGTTCCAATGTTTTAAATGATTTCATTTTTTAATTCGGTATTCAATATTAAAATTCAACCGTTTTTCAGGTATAAAAGTTTTTAATTTAAATTTTGTATGACTTGGAAAAATGTATGGTAACCGCAAAATGACCAGAAACTTGTTTTGGTTTTCAGAGGCCAGTCTGAAACCTTTATATTTGAACTTGTTTGCTAATAAGAACCTTATAATGACTGCTAGTGTAAAATTGATAAGCAATGGTGAAATTTGTTGCAGTAATCAAAGGGCCTTTTTTTAAATTTTATTATTGAAATTAAAGATTAAGTATAGTTGAACTTGACTGTTCACCTAGAACATCCTTAAGAGATTTTTAAATCTTGATTTTTAATCTCTTTCTCTGATTGGATGAAATTTATTACATTTTTTGCTTTTGTTTTTTAGGTATGCTGAGAGGATAGAACGTTCATTAAATCTCGTATTCCTTTGCGAAGTTCTTGGATGTACGGTTATTATATGCTTTCTAGAGTACGGAGTTTTGCAGGTAGTTTAAAATGATAAATTAGTACAATAGGATTAAAATAAATGTTAAGATGGAAGCATTGTTATTGAAAAATGGCTATTACAGGACTGGGAGGATCATGAAGTTCTAGGAATGGTGACTTATGTAATTTTGATGAATTCCATTTTCGTAAACGTTTTTATTATTTGTTATATTGGAGAAAAACTAAAAGAACAGGTAACTAAAAAACATTTTAAAAAATCTAAGATCTCTTTCATATCCTTTTTTTACATGCTTTATACATTTTGCAATAACAATAATCTAGTCTAGTCTAGTCGGAATATCAACATATTCCATACAATGGTACAACCTTCCGAAACATATAGTCATGGACTTAGCATTTTTAATGATGAGGTGCGAACATCCGTCCTGCTTAACAGCAGCAAAAATGTCCGACCTTTCGCTTGAAGCTTTCACTGGCGTGAGTAATTTTTTTTGTAATATAAAAATAACATTCCTTTTTAAATGATATTTGTCCAATATATGGAATTTTTATAATTTTAGGTGTGCAAAACATCAGCAGCTTATTTAAATTTCCTTCGAGCACTTGAAATTTAGTAATTCAGTTAAACAGTATGTAATTACTAGCCAAAAATGTTTCGCGAGGTTCTTATGTTATTAAAATTATTAATTCAAAGTCAAATTATTGTCGATTTAGTTTCAAAATTTTAAACTGTTAAGTAATGTTGTTCTGAAAAGCTGACCATTGTCAAATTCATCAAAAAATGTATAATAATACAATATAGTGAGAAAAAAAGAAAACAAAGCACTATCATCCTAAAGGTAGGAACTAAGAATGTCTTAAATTAGTACTACGTAATTAAAATATATTGCTTTATTATGTGAAAGGTGGAAATAAATAAAAATGTTATGAGTAAATTAATGAATTCTGTTTAAAAAAATCTCTGGGTGGTAGTATAGACCCTCAATAATAAATTTCTTTGAGAATGTTGATGTTCGTTGTTGGCTATATAGGGTCAGGTAAATATCTTAAATGATATTAATTTATAAAATACCATATTGCAATTCATTGAAACCAGGTAGTTTAGTTAGTATAACTGAGAAATGTTTTTATATTTGAGCATAGCATTTTCTTTTTATTAATTATAAAAACTGAAATATGATTTCAACTGAGGTATTTGATGAATCTACGCCTAAAATATAAGCTTCTGCCCTGTAGTTGTGTAAGTCTGGTGTTTATTACAAAGGTGTAAAAATAAAATTTTAAGACTTAATTTTCTGAGTGTCTAACTAAAAACTTAAAACGGATTAAAACATTTAAATACAAAATTTTCCTAATTATTTGTAAAAGGGTCTAAAAATAAGATATAGTAACGCTAAGGACTCCAAGTAATATTTTAAAAATTCTCTGTCATCTCCCTGATTTTAACCTGAATAAGTTTTCGTTTTACATAACCATTGATATTTAAAATCCCCAAATTCTAACGTTGTCACATATCTAATATTAAATATTTTATAAATGGAATAAAACCATTCTTTATTTTAATTCAATTTTGTTAGGGCTGCCATAACCTAATGAGCTTGGCAAAAGTGACGTATGTGAATTTAAAATGTAACTGATGTTCTTTTAATTTAAAAGAATTCCAAAGAATCCGATTCATATGCTATCTCAGATAAAAAATGTCGGCACGATATAAACCTATGCGCGCACGCAGTCCGATTGACAGGACCACTGTTCGAGCACATGAGTAGCTCGGTGTAAGCGCCATTGCTGGCAATATTGCCCGCCTGACCGTCTGGCGAGCAACGGGCCGGTAATATGGAAGCTCGAAATGCCAATGAATGGATTCCGTTAATTATTATAATTATAATTATGTTTAAAAATAATACTTTGAGGTGCATAAAGTAAATATATGATCTGACCATGTCATTACGATATCGGAAAGACTCCGTAACGAAACGAACATAGGATGTCGTAAAGTTGTTGTAAAAAGGTCGTAACGATGTTTTAAAGATGTCGCCAAATTTTGTACCCACTGGGTGATAATTCAAGATGAGTTTAAAAGACTTCCGGATGAATTCAACAAAAACTATAAAAAAATCTACTGAACTGAGTAGTTAGTAATTGAATTTAGAAGAATTCAAGTGAATTAAAAAATGCAGGAAAATGCCGTGGAATTTTAAAGAACTCTTTCTTCAATTTCGGACAAATTAATAAGAATTCAGGGTGAATTACAAATAAATTCATTTATATTACATATAATATTTGTAAATCTCTTTAAAACTTTGAAACCTGAGAAAATTTCTCACTTTTTGCGAAATTGAAATAGAAAAATCAAAATTTTCCTTGAAATCGTGGGAAATTCATTATGACTTAAAATTTCATAAAATCATTAAAATTTTCGGAAATCTTCTGAATTACCTTGGAATCTTTTAAAATATCATAAGCTGTTATATGTCCTTTGAAATTCCGTCCAATTTTTTAAGTCAATCGAAAATTCCATGTGACCTTTTAAAATAGGGGAGACAGTATATAATCGTTAACTGTGAGTAGAAAAATAATTAAAATAATGATAATTTTAATATACTAAAGCGCAGCGTGTCACAATGGTTAATTAAATGAAATTAAAGTATTTTACATACACTGTAAAAAATAATCGTAATTTTTCCATACTTTTGAAAACCCCATACAAACATGGAAATTTTCTGTTGTTGACTTGTAAATTTCCCATACGCGTCGAGAATCCCATACACTGGTATGGGAATACTTCCAGTCATGTATGGAACTTTGATGCGCAGCTGTAGAATGCGCAGCTGAGCGAAGAACGCATGCGCGGTAATCATGGTGAATGGAGGGGAATGAGCAGAATACTCGTATAATACAATCATGGCCTCAAGCATCTAATTCGTAATAGTTTTAGTAAAAACTTGTGAAGCAATTTGAAGTGTTAATAGTGAAACAGTCAAATATTGTAAGTGCAATAAGATTTAGTGCAAGTAGAAATTTTTCACAAAAAGAAAAAGGAATCAACAAGAGAGAAAATTCTAGAGGAACGTATAATTTATAATAGTTTAAGTACACACTTGTGGGACATTTAGGAGTGGGAGGAGTGAAACAGTTAAATATTGTGAGTGCAATAAGATTCAGTGCTATTAGACATTTTTAAATGTTTACAATTATTATTACAATTACAATTATTATTACAATTTAATTGGAGTATGGGAAAAATACATCCAACGTATAGTATAAGTGTCATTCTTTCCATGTTTGGGTATGGGGAAAATACAACCCGGGTATGGGAAAAATACAAATAATTTATCGGACGATGGGCATATTTCTCATACCCAAGTATGGGAAAATACTAACACGGTATGGGAAAATTTCCATACATGTGCAACTATTTTCCCACACCGCTGTATGAAAAAATTTCAATACGTGTATGGGTTGATTACTTCCAATACATGTATAGAAAAAGTACCATATATTTTTCTTACAGTGTACATTCTTATTTAAAATTAATAATTATCTACTGTCGGTTTGTCTCCCCTACTTTAAAATATTTCAAATCTTTTAAAACCCTTAACATCTTTTTAGGCTCTTGAAATCCTTTAAATTTATTTGGAAAAACCTTGACCTTCTTAAAATCACTTGTAAATTCAATGGAATTTAAAAAAATATTCTGAAATTTATAACATTCTTTTAAATCCCTTCACATTATTTTAATAAATTGAAAATTCTTTGGAATCTTTTAAAATATACTAAAATCTTTCAACTTTAATTTACTTTAATTTCAGATTCTTTTTAATTGATTGTTGAAGGCTTCCAAACACTCTTAGCGCGAAAATGTTCAGTTTAAAGCACTTGATCCTCAAGAGCACACGCACGATACCCCGGGTACCCACCATAAAAAATTCAACATTCAATTTACGACAGCAGTTGGATGGTTTTGGTGTTTTGTGCCTTTGTCACTCACTTTTGATATTTATCGAAATAAAATACAAGAAAATGATTAAAATTGCAAAATTAATTAAAAATCGAACAAAAGGGAGGTGGGCACCCGGGCACCCCGAGTGTGTGACAACGTGGATAAAGTTGGGTGTGCACATAAGGGTTGAAACTGAAGCGGGTTCTGAATTTAAATGGACGTAGTTAATTTTTTTTTATTCTGACTTAAAAATAAAAGGTTTATAACATTTTTCAAGCTTTTTTAAAGACCATTAACATTTTATTTAAAATCAGATCAATCGTGCTTAAATCTACATGTAAAAATTTTAGGTATTTTTTTTTAAATGAATTATATTAATGTTGGGATTGACTAATTGTTTATTTTTAACGGAGAAGCAAGAAAAACTAATTATTTTTTAGTTGATTATATGAGAACCTGTTGAATAAAATAAGTTTTACTTCAAGTAAAGAAGAAGTTATTTTTCCAACCAAAAATTAGATTACAATCTAATCCATACATTAATCCGTCCAAAAATTCCTAATTGGATTGTTTGAAACGATGATTGTCTGGTCACTAACTTGGCGTGTTAACCAATCGGCAATGCTATATTTTTCTTCATAAAATTGAAAAAGGATACTTGTTAAAGATGAAGAAAATATTTAAACTTATTAGAAAAAACTTTCCTTTAATTAATGAATTCAGTTCTTAGTCGTTTTTTAATTACACAAGGCAAAATCATTATTTAAAAATACGAAGTATCTCTTCATTTCGAAAATTCGGGACGACTAGTCCATCTCTTTTCCTAACTTCCTCAAATTTTCGAGGCGACTAGAAGCAGCCTTAAAAAATGTTATAAATCGGTAACTTTCATAACTAAAAAAGTTATTTTACAATTTACTCTAGGAACATTAGACTATAACCAATGCATTCATCATCCATCATAGAATCATTATTAATACAGAACCTTTCTTTTAATGACAAAGACGCATGCGTATTTTATTTGTACTCAGAAGCTCTTTGACGAACTATCATCAGTAGGCATTCTGCGGCGAGGGTGCACTTATATATGTAAAGAAAAATGGCGAAAGAAAAAAAGATAATCTTTTCAAATGACCAATACAAGTCTGATTACGAATTTGAAATTAAATTTAGTCAGTTACTCCTCCAGCCCGTAGGACTTTGGCCTTTAACATCAAAAAATTCAAAACTAGAGAAAGTCTTCTCCAAACTTTCAGTTATTTACAGTGCGTTTTTTCTCCTATTCCTTACCGTCCCAGGATGCTTAGACATTATTTCTGTAAAAGACGTGAAAACAGTTTTAAAAAAAGCTGGACCGCTGAGTTTCAATCTAACTAACGCGATAAATTATTGCATCTTCATGATCCACCAAGATAAAATTACTTTTTGTTTGAAAAAAGTCATGGATGATTGGCAATACGTAAAAAAGGAACATCGGGAAATTATGATAAAAAGTGCTGAGAGAGCAAGATATTTTATTATAATTTGTGCCAGTTTTATATTTGGGGGTGGTCTGCCCTTTTGTACAATTTTTCCTCTTTTGGAATATTCACCTTTATCTGAAAACATAACTGTGAGAAATTTGGCCTTTCCAGGACATTTTTCTTGTATTCGATGAACAGGACAGTCCGTTTTATGAGGTTGTTTTTTTCATTCAGTGTTTGTGTACCTACATTACATGTTCTTTGACCTGTGGAATTTGCAGTATGATTATTGTTTTTGTGATGCATACTTGTGGACAGTTGGAAATTATTGTGGAACTACTCGATAATTTGATTTGCGGAAATCCTAATGGGGACTCTAAAACTGTACACAGTAGACTCGTAAATGTTACTGAACAACATATAAAATCGTTGAGGTTTGTTCACTTAATTTGTTTATACCAAAAATTGATAATATGTAACTTATTTTTCGAAACATAGTAATATTTTGGAATCGTTACTAAAAACTTTTTAATTAATTTATCTTACATATATGTGTTTTATTTTAATTATACTTCCACAAAAATGTCTAGTCAACCGCGCTTAGCTTTTGATTTTTGTGCTGAAAATGTATTTATTCTTGTGTATTTATTTATAAGATTCAAGGATATCTTTGTATTTAATTTACGCAAAAGTATTTTATTACAGATTTGTTGTTCAGGTGGGAAGAATTATGAACGAGATAGGCTTGGTCGAATTTTGTTCCTCGATTTTTGGCTTATGTCTAATGGGATATTACATTATAATGGTAATAATATTACTGTTTGAAAGTAACAAATCTGGACTAAACTTTAAAAGCTTCCGATAAGGTGTATTATTTTTAAAGTGCGCCACTCAAAAATCATATTTGTCCAATCTAAGTCAAAATTAAGCAAAATGTCCACTGGATAGTAATTTATGGGGAGAAAATTGTGTCATCTCACAAGAAAGCTTAGGGGTTTCTCTTTAAGAACTTTAAGGTTAATAAATGAAATTTTTATTATTTATTTATAAAAATAAGCGATGAATACCTTTTAGGAATATATGATTTGTTTTTGAGATTTTTAATTCTTCAAAAGGCGCTAAAGAATTGGTCTACTCATATATTTTCAAAAGGGGGTATCACGCCATTTCTATTGATCATAGTCATTTTTGAAAAATAAAACTTTTCACCTTTAAATGCAGCGTCAAAAAAAAATATAACTTTTTTCATAGAAGGATGCTTTTTTGGAATTTTGTTGAGCCAGAAAAAAGTTAAAGTTTTCAACAAATTGTTGCGACCAACAGAAGGAACGTGAAGTAACCTTTCCAAATTGTTGTGGACCACATTTTTTAAAATGCTATTAAAAGAGTTAAAAAATACAAAAAATGATTAATTCATTTGAATTAGATCCAAAAAGTTTGATTTTTTGATTAGATACATTTAAAAATAATGCCCCACATTACAGGATACAATTTTATAATCTTTGCAAGGTGGTCCGAAAGAATTAAATATTTTTGTTGCTGTCTCATTTGTCAATCTAATACAAACAAATGAAATCAGCACTTTCAGCGTGTAAATACCTTTAAATACGGGATACATTTATTTTTAAATTTATAAAAAATTGCACTATTATTTTCTCACCAAATGAACAAAAATAAGGGGGCGAGACAAATATACAATTTCTTTTCTTTTTGGACCACCTTAATGTATAGTTTAGATATTATAACTAAAGTGCAGAATTCAACTATATTCAATAAGAACGCATAAATTGTTTCAGGAACTAGAAAGCAAGAACACGACAGTGCTCATAGTTTATTACATGATTTGCTTTTCATACTTGTTTAATATTTTTATCTTCTGTTACATTAGTGAACAACTGCTAGATCAGGTACAAAAATTTATGATTAATCTTTTTACTTATATTATTAAAACATTCTGATTTTCAATTACAAATTGTCTAGAGTCAAAAAGTGGGTAATACTGCATACATGATTAAATGGGATGCTCTTCCTGAAAGAAAACGTCTGGATCTTATTCTCACTATTTTGATATCTTCTCGATCAACAAAACTCATGGCAGGAAACATGATTGCGTTTTCGCTGGAGACCTTTTGCAATGTAAGTGCTTCAATTAAACAACAATTTTTTATTAATAATAATGATAATAATGACTGATTTACAGTAAAATGGAAGGGTAGCCTTCCTTAAGGGCATAGCGCCTGGAAAGCTTGATTCAAGAATGTTGCTCGTTCAGATTACATTTGCAGCTGCAAATCTCTAAAACTTATATGCGAATACAAAAGAATTTTGACAATGACAAAAAAAGTGAAAAATGAAATTATGAAGAAACTTTATGTCGTAATGAGCATTATCAGATTTTTTAGCCAATATTATTTTTGAAAAATGGTGCCTATGCTCTTCTGCAGGGCTACTCATTTTTAATTTTTAATTTATATCGAACTTAATGTTTTAGGTTTTAAAAGCATCACTGGCGTACATGAACATTATTCGTAATTTGGTCTAAAAATTAAAACAAATTTGGATAACATCAAAAAAGAAAATACAAATTGGAAGCTACAGTTTTTTATTTATTGCAAATATGTTTTTTTATTATATTATATCATGCATTCATATCAGGCCTAGATCAGGAGTCAATCAACTTTCCATAAATTAAAAAATTTTAAGTGAATGGTTTAATTTTGAATTACACTCGAACTCCTGTATAACGATGTCCTCTATAACGATGACTCCTGTACAGCGATGCGCGGAACTCCTGCATAACGATGGAAATTCCTTTCTCCTCATCCCCACTTTTTCCATTGGCAGGTTGAGATATCGATAACTATCGACCATTTTCAATCGATCAACAGCGCGCAACTACAAAAGCGTCGCGGTGGTGGCGACCCCTCTCTGCATCGTTATACAGGAGTATCCGGCGCCCGAGCGCATCGTTATATAGGAGTTCGAGTGTATATTCAAATGTAACAGTGGAAAAGTCGTTTAACGTTACAAAGGATAAAAATGTATACATAATGAAACGGTTAATACTCTAATGTATAACAATGTTTTATATCTATTACCTTACAATTAAAGAACTTTCGTTTTAACACGGAATTAACTTGTTACCCAGGACTGTACATTTGAAAGGGGGCGGGGTTGCAAAACTGTTTAAACCATTATTATGAATAATTCTGATTTTAAGCCAATATTATTTCAAACTTCACTTGTCTTGACTTTAGTGAGCGCACTTTTACAGAAATAGGTGGTTTAAAAAAATCAATGCTTATGATAAAATATTGCTAAGCGTCTCACAAGGGAAACCGACACCTTCCGGAATTTTGTTTCGATTCATACTCCTCCGAGCAATAGGTAGTTACCAAACTTATAACATTCTAAATGAGTTTCTTAGCCATTATCTAGAAAAACGGCTTTAAAAATACTCGCAGTTTACGTTGACCACAATGCGAGAATCGTTCATGTTCTCTCAATTTCGCTCAATTTCTGTTACAACATTTTTTTGCCAGTGTTTTATTTTTTACCAGATAGAATATTAAATTTATTTAACTCAAGCTAAAATACTTATATTTAACAACAGAAATTTAGCGTTATTTATGGTAGTGATCTTGTTCAAATTTATTCTGATCAGATTAGATTATAAACAATGTGTTGGTCACCTTTCTGTAAAACTTTTATTCTTATAAGCTTGTATATTTTTCCGTCTAGTTAGAAACTGCAATTGATTGCAGTTTATAAATAAACGGAAAAGCAATACAAACGTTTATTACATCAAATTATACAAATGGAATCAGTGTTAACCCACAACCCTTCTTTTAATGGCAACTTCGCAGGCGTATTTTATTTATTGCCTTCAATGAACGATTAGTGCAATATTTATCAGTACATTAGGGTAGTCCAAACTTATACCTGTGACAATTCGAAAAAGGAATTCCATAATTTTTCTTTTCAAACGCTAACCAGTGCCCTCGGTCTTTTGAAATTATCGTGGGGTTTTATATGGTAAAAGATCAATTTTTAAAGAAATGGAAAAAAGTTATCTGTTATAAACTCTTTGTGAATTAAGGTATTAATCAAATTCATGCTAGGGACGGTATTCTTTGACGAGTTTCCACGTATTTTTTGAAAAGTTTCAAATTATTCAAACAATGAATATTTGCTTAAACAATTTGTTTCCCCCTTTAAATCGTGAAAAGTTATTATCTTTCGGGATAAATTATACAAAGTTGCTGAATGTCAAGAGCAGTAGTTCTTGTTTAACATATTTGGTAATAACTTAAACCATTTTCATTTGCTTAAACAATTTGTCCACCCTAAAATCATAAAAAGTTATTATTTTCCAGAAATAATGACACAATTAAAGAATTTTGAAAGCAAAATATATATTCAGAGTGAGTGACTGATTCGATATTATGCAATGTGTTAGACAAGGATGCGATATGTGCTGATGGCTATTTATTTTATTCATGGGCAAGTGTCACAGAAGGGGACAGTGAGTGTACGTGGGTTAGCGTTTGCAGATGAAGTTGTTATGACGGAGTCAATCGAAGACTTGTAAAAAATGTTGAACCTGCATAAAAACATGAAGGAAAATCAAAAATCAAAATTAACGCAAATAAAATAAAAATTATGGTGTTTGAAGGAAAAGGTGAGAAAACAATATGCAACATAGTCCTTAATGATGCGAGAATAGAACAAGTTTATATGCGCGTAGACAAGAACGCCTGTATACAAGCGATTGATTTAATAATTCCAAGAACTGCTGGCCCATGCAGTTACACAGCCGCGTATCAGTGTGCGCAGCGTCAACAATGGGTCGCCACCAGTTTAAAATAGACTGTTTACGTTTCCAATGACTGATTTAACCACAAGGCCATTGTGAGGCAACCCCCGAAACTGCTCTTATATTAGCGTTCTTGTGTATATCTCTGTAGTTTATTCACCAGGGACGAAAAGATAGTTGGGAGAGGGTAGATTGGCGTATAAACAAGGATAAAAAGGTTATCGTTAGAGCAGGGCCCATTATCAGAAGTAAAAATATATCAAGCAAAGCTTAACGGACAATACCTAGTTCTGTATTTATACCGATTGTGATGTACGGTAGCGAGATTTGGGTCTATCAAGAAAAGGATAAGAGTATTATATAAGAGTTATATTATATAAGAGTATGCATTAAAATACTGAAGGACATTGTGAGTAATGAAACAATCCTCAAAGAATATGATATGAAGGAGACAATCGTTGAGATATGTGAAAGAAATTCTTTGAGATGGTATGCAAGTAAATTAAATATCAGTGTCTCCAGAGGCAGAAAGCCTAAAAAATGAATAACATTTTTTAACGAGACCCTAATTCGAGGAGACATAAGAAGCCATAGAAACACAATATCTTGCATGAAAAAAGGCATGGACGTGAAGGTAGTTAAAGATGTATGCCAGGACAGAAATGTGTGGCGGAAAATGGTTTATAAAAAGAGTGTATCCGTGAAGTGAAAGACAACTGAAACAAAAGATCTTTGATACTAATGGGCCTGAGTGGTGAACTTGACGTGATAACTTTGTGAGACTCTGCACTTTGGGTGATCGCTAAAGAGATTGATCAGCAACCTGGGTCGAAGCAATGTAGCGGAACTAAAGAGTCAAGCCTGTCTCGAAAGGGTTATTGCTTAATGGCATAGGAATAATAGAATAGAATGTCGATGTGACGGGATGTACACTCTACTTGTGTTTTACTCGGATCTTTTTTTGTAATAGTACAGTGAATACTGTTATATTTTATCGTTAAAGAGTTATGAAAAAGTTAATTTTCAAAAAGTAAATGTATCTTTCCAAAGTCAATGTTGCTTTTACTTTTAAAATCTACATAAAAAAGGCAATTTATAACCAATTTTAAAGTTTAATTGCTGCATTTTTGTTTGGAGTATTTTAGTAAAAATATTTACCTGCCACGCCGCGGAAAATTACATTTTTGGTACAAACTATGATTTAGCCTACAAATATTCACCGAATTGTATATTTCTTTTTAAAGGTAATAAAATTTAAGTAAGAATGTTCAAGGTCAATTTTGGAAAAAGGTCTTTATTTTCCTATAGGATAAACATATATATTAAAGATTTTTTTTTCAATTCGGCCTTCTGGGTTTTTGTCAATCGGGCGATAATGTATGGTTTGGTCTAAATTTGATAAAGCAACATAACTTGAAGATAATTCGATATCAAGAATTTAATCACAAAATTTTCTGTTAAAAAAATTATTTCTTAAAAGTTGAGCTTTTATCATTTTCATTTTTTTAAACACATTTTATCCTTATTCATGAGCTTTATTTATTTCATCATATCACCTTAACGGGAAAAATATCAGAATACATTTTACAGAGACGTTACAAAAAGTTAATATTTTCTTATTTATAGTACAAATATTGGTAAAAAAGTATCACTTTAGTAGTATTTTCGCATTACAATGAAAAAAATGGTCACTTTTATAAATATCAGTGAACTTTGCTTTAAATTTGTAGAAAATTAATTTTTACCTTACAACAAAAAATATAGAAAGCATAATAAATAAATTCTCTTCTGAACAGTCTTGCAAAAACAGATTCTCTGAAACAGAAAGAAGAACTTATAAATTAAGTTAGAACGAATGGGATACAGAAAAGTTTTAATGTAGAGAATAACAAAAACTTTACTGTGGCGAGTAGTTCTTATACAACTTTTAATAAGTTGTTTGAGGGGAAAAACTCTTTCCATATAGGTCTTCTGTAAAATTAGTTACAATTAAAATAGAAAATTGATTTTATTATTTATCATATATTTATTTAATAATTTAGTATATTACTTAGAATGTATCAAAAATAAATAATTATTATTTGATTTATTAAAATTTGAATTACAAGTAGAAAAACGATATACAATTTTTTTTAAATTCTAAAGGGCTACAAATTTAGAAACATTTTTAAAGCTCCTTAAAATATAAAATTTGAATTTGAGAAAATTTGATATCCTTTAAATTGAAAGAAATTGAGTTTGGTAATTAAAGAATGTTCCGATTTTCTCAAAAAGTTATTAAAAATGTTAAGCTTTTCCAATTTTAATTCTTCAGAAAATAAACAGGTAAAAAAATTACAGATATTTGGTAAATGTGAACTCTTTTCAAATGAATCAATTTTGTTATAATTAATCAATTAAAAATAAAACCCCACAAAAACGGCCAGTAACGAGCAATTTTAAATTTTTAGAATAAAATTTTTAATCTTTAATGGTCCAACATAAAGGACACCGCACACATCCATGCAAAATATGGTCCCGGTCAGATTGGCTAAAACTGTAGTATAATGTAGTTTATAATATCCTGATAAAATAAAGTCCTTAGACACTGGGTCCAAAAAATGCCAGGTTTCGAGATAGGAGGGACCAAATGTGGACCAATAATGGACGCGTGAGGAGTTCCACGGACCCTCGAAGACTGTTTGGCACTACGCTCAGGAATCAGGCCGAACTCTCTGTTCCTTTTATTTTGTAGTTTGGGACTCCCCAAACAATAATATCTATGTTTGAATGTCGAGAAAAGGGTACTTTTTCGTGAGTGTTGTACCAAAGTTAACTTTTCATGCATACTCGAGTAGTTCCACGGACCCTCTAGGACTGTTTGGCATCATGCTCAGCGATCATGCCGAACTAACTGTCCCTTGGATATTTTTTAGTTTAGGATCCCCTAAACAATAATATCCATGTCTAAAGGTTGACGAAAGGATACTTTTCTGTCGGTGTTGCATCGTATGTCGCTTTTCATGCAGATGCGAACAGTTACAGCGACCACAGAGTTTGGCACCATGCTCAGGGATCATGATCCAAAAAGCTAAGGTCCCGCCACGCGCAAGTAAAAAAAAGTCAACCTATCAAGAGAAACGTCAAACTCCATC
>JAAAKG020211499.1:0-22542 GCA_010014905.2 Druon quercuslanigerum | reverse complement strand
AAAATTAATATTTTTGAATGCTTTAAACATTTGTATAAAGGTTATAGATTGCTTATTAAGAAAATAAAAAAAATTTCTATTATTTTAAAATACATTATGTTGTTAGATTAATTGATTAAACATTTTTTTCATTTTCATAATTAAATTTATTTTTACATAAATTTAAATATTCGTGTAATTTTTTTTTATCATTTATTTTACTCAAAAAATGATTTTTTTTGTTTAAATTAAATTTTTCTGTTGAAAAGTATAAATTTAAATTCAAATTTTTAGTTTCAAACAAAATAAATTTATTTTGTTAAATATTGGACTATTCATTTTTAAACTCTTTGTAATTTTATAAAAATAATTTTTTTTGTGCTGCAAATAAAATTATTTTCTTATGTTTTATGTTATATTTTTAATAAAAATTTGTATTATAAAGGTAATTATGAAATTAAATAATTAATAATCATAAAATTAATATTTTTAAATGCTTGAAACATTTGTATGAAAGTTATAAATTGTTTATCAAGAATCTTTAAAAATGTTATTTTTTTTAAAATACATTATGTTGTTAGATTAATTGATTAAACATTTTTTGTTCGATTTCATCATTAAATTTATTTTTACATCAATTTCAATATTCGTTTAATTTTTTCTGAATCATTTATTATATTCAGAAAATGATTTTTTTCGTTTAAATTAATTTGTTCTGTTTAACAGTATAAAATTTAATTTAAATTTTCATGTTAAAAAAAATAAATTTATTTTGTTAAAAATTGGACTATTCATTTTTAAACTCTTTGTAATTTCATAAAAATAATTCTTGTTGCACTGCAAATAAGATTATTTTCTTATGTTTTATGTTTCATTTTTAATGAAAATTTGTATTATAAAATTAAATATAAAATTAGCTAATTAATTAATAATCATAAAATTAATATTTTTAAATGTTTTAAACATTTGTATAAAGGTTATAAATTGTTTATCAAGAATATTTAAAAATTTTCTATTATTTTAAAATAGATTATGTTATTAGATTAATTTATTAAACACTTTTTCCAATTTTATAATTAAATTTATTTTTACACGAATTTAAATATTCGTATCATCATCATGTATTTTATTCAGAAAATGATTTTTTTAGTTTAAATTAATTTTTTCTGTTGAAAAGTATAAAATTTAATTAAAATTTTTAATTTAAAACAAAACAGATTTGTTTTGATAAATATTAAAATATTCATTTTTAAACTCTTTATAATTTCATAAAAATAATTCTTTTTGTAATGCAAATAAAATTATTTTCTTTTTAATGTTTTATTTTTAATGAAAATTTATATTATAAAATTAATACTGTTATTTTGAAAATTAAATTCTGTTAGTAAAAATTAATATAGTTTAACTTAAAAATAAACTTTTTTTAATTCTTGATTCTATCGTAAATTTTTATTATTTATTGACCAAAAAGTCTTTCTTCATTAAAATTAAAAATTTCTTTATAAAAATAAACTTTGTTCCTCACTATGTTTTTGTTAAAATTAAAGTTCATAAAATAAAACCGAATTGTCATGAAAGGAACGTCTTCAAATTTTATTTTAAATTATTTTTCTTTGGTAGAAAAGCATCTTTCCGATTTAATAATGACATTTGTTGTCGAAAATTAATCTTTGTGTGTTAAAACTTATACTATTTTGTTGAAAAAATTAAGTTTTTCATTAAAAGTTAACTTTATAAAAGCTTCTTCCTTTTTTATTGAAAATTCATCTTTCTTATTTATAAATTATTTTTTTGTTAAACATTTAACTATATTTAAAAAAGATCAGTCTTTTTAGCGCTAAAGTTCAACTATTTGGATAAACTTTTTTTTTTAATTCAACATTTTTTCTACAGATTATTTTAATTTTTAAACGAAACAGGTGGGTTTGACATGGAAAAGTTGAACTTTTACCCCAAAAAAAAGAATTTTAAATTACGGAGATTAATTTCCTACAAAAAAGACAATTTTGGAACAAATAATAGAATTTTTAACTAGATTTTCAATAAAAAAAAAATATTATAAAAAGTATTTAAATGAGATAGAATCCACTCAAAATCAGGCAGGTTCTATACTTTATTTTGCTGAATCTCTCAGCGATGGAATTTTTTTTTTATAGTAAATTATGTAAGACGTTTTTTTTTCCGATATGACAAAAAATTCAAATTTGAACATCTATGTTATAAATAATAACACAAAGATTAATTTTTGACTAATAAAAGTTAGGATAAGATTACAAAAAAGAAAATAAATTTTCTAACAAACAGACAAATTTTCAACTAAAAACATTTATTCTTAATTAACAATATGAATGTTAATGACAAAAAAGACGATTTTTCAAAGAAGTAGTGGAGTTTGCAACTAAAAAAGATACAATTTTAATTAAAAATACGAATATGCAACCAGAAATAGGATTTTTGATTTTTTTAGTTAAATAAATTAATATTCAACAACAAGAAATTTAATTTTTAACAAATTAGTTCAAATTTTATTAAAATAGATGGGTTTAATAATACATAGTTGAACTTTAATCAATATAATGATTTTTTAACCAAGAGGATTAATTTTCTATGAAAACGACGATGTTTTGAACAAATAATTAAATTTTTAACTAAAAATAACAAAAAAATTAATTTTCTACCAAAAAGACGAATTTTCAACCAAAAAAAGTAATTTTCAAATAAAAATATAAATGTTCATGCTAAAATTGTACAGTTAAATTTTTAATAATTTTTTAACAGAATAGTTGGATCCACAATCTTAAGCATGAATTTATAACCAAGAAGAATAATTTTCTAACAAAAAAAAAAAGAATAAATTAGTTTTTAACCAGAAAGGAATTTTTAACCAAAGAATTGAATTCTCAAAGAAAAAGATGAATTTTCAACTAAGAATTTTATTCTTCTACCAAAAAAGAAAAATTTTAATCAAAATAATTGAATTACGGAGTGAAAAAGATAATTTTTTAATTAGAAATATCAACTTTTAACCAAAAATGGCATAATATTAATTTCTTTTACAGAAATCTGTTTTTGGCAAACTTAAAATAAATTTTTAACAAAATAATTCAGTCCTGAATGAAAAATATTCATTTTCAACCGAAATTATTACTTTAATATAATATTTAATATAATATTCAATATATAATATATAAGTAGATCTTACCATTATTAAAATAGAATATATAAGTTTTTATTTAAAAAAATAATAATTTCGAACCAAAAAAGTGTAATTTAAAAAAATAGCTGAATTCTCTACCAAAACAGATTGCAATTAAAAATATCATTTTCCTGCCAGGACCGGTATAATCAAATTTTCTCTTGAAGAAATTAATTTTTAACGAACAAAAAAGGAATTTCGAACAAAATAATTAAACTTTCAATCGAAAAGATGAATTTTCAATCAAGAAGGTATAAGTTCTGTTTTTGTATATCTCCCATAATTATGCACAGACTTTTTAAAATTAAATGTTAAAACATCTATAACCGTAATTTTGTAGTTGTGAATTCTCTTTAGTTAATGCTCCTTCGTTAAAGATATAATTATTTTGTTTATATTGGTCCTATTGTTTAAATTCGACAGTGTTTTATGTAAATAAAGATTGTTTTTTGTAGAAATATCAACAATTATAATTTTATTTGAAAATTTAATTATTGTGTTTGAAAATTCCTTCTTATTTTGTTAAAAATTATTCTTTTTGGTTGAACATTTTAAAAATTGGTTTAAATTTGAACTGTCTTTTCAAAAATTATTTTTTATTTTTTGTTAAAGATTCATTATTTTAGTTAACTATTTATCTCTATGGTTTCAAATTTAAAAAATATTATTTCATTTCATTACATTTTCCGTCGAGATTTTATCTTTTTGGTTAACGATTTATTCACTCATTTAAAATTTTCCCTATTTTGTTAAAAATTTGTCTTTTTTAATTAAAGAGTTGCATTGACAACCAAATAATAGTTAAATTTTCAACCTATAAATATCAATTTTAAACTGAATGGTCAAATTTTCAAACAAAAAACATTAAACTGTAACCAAAAAAAGTTCCATTAAAAAAACGAATTTTAAAGGAAAATATAGTGGTGAACATCTTTAAAGAAAAAGAAAAGAATTTTTAAGGCACAAGACTATTTTTCTGTAACACAGTTATAACAGCTTTTCAACGACCCCTTCACCCCACAAGCTAAGTTTCCAATTACTTCACTTTTAACATATTATTTTCAATAGATAATTTCATTAATTTCAATGTCGTTTTTTAAACTTCAATAATTATTAGTTTAATTTTAATATGCTCATATTTTATGTTCAATAAACAGAATATTTTTTTAAAATAAATTTTTATGTGAAAAGTATAGAGTAGATTGGGAGATTTAACCAAGCCCGGGATTCGAAAATTGGCAGAAATGTGTATTGATTTTTATACGTAATTCTTGAAGATTTAAATAAAAAATCATGATAACCTTGTAGAAGATATTCTGCATGTAATAAATTTGCGTTCAATAATGTAATTTTATATCCAACTTTGTAGTGTAATGATTATTTATTTTTAACGCAATTATTGTTGTGGGAACTATTGCTAATTATCAAAAATAAAGTTTTTATTTTACTTTGAAATTTTTTCCAATATTTTGTGTTTAAAATTGCAAAGTGCCTTATTTAAAGAATATGACTATCATCATCGTGAGTAACAAAATTATGATAAATCTGATTCATCAAAAGCAGGTGTAAATTCATTTTTGAACAAAAAAAGCTAATTTGGAATTATAAAGTTCAATTCAATTTTCTACCAAAAAATATAAAATTTGTATTAATCCTCTTATGAAAGGTTAGTCATAGTTACAGGTACAGTACACATCCGTGATGCCTTCTAATTATTTCATGCTAATATTTTGTAACAATAATTAAATATAAATAACATAGAAAAGATACGTATTTGGTTTATTCGTTGACATATGAAAAAAATAAATAAGCGCGCACCGTAGCGCGCGCAAGACTACTCATAGTGTATATAAAAGGCATAAGACACTCGAAAACAAAACTGAATTTAAGAAACTTCGAGCCAAGTTACAGAAGATAAAGAAGCAAAGTAAGAGAAGTTCTTGGATACACTGTAGTTCTTCTCTTAAATACAACTCTCCAAGCTTCAAATTTCAGTAATGCAAACTACGACCAAAGCACTAGAGTATCTTCTTCCTCTGTTGAACTGTCCTTAGATCTACAATTTTTTCCTCGTAAATAGAGAGAATTCTTAATTGTTCCAATTCTTAAACCAGGTAAGGATAAAATAAAAGCTGGCAGTTATGGACCAATCGCGTTAGCATGTAATATGTGTCAATTAATGGGAAAAATTATAAATAAAAGACTCAGATGGTTTTTGGAAACAGAAAAATTCTTCAATGTGAATCAGAGTGTTTTCTGACAACATAGTTTTACACTTGATCCCCTTTCACAACTGGAAATGAACATCCTTACTTGACAAGGGTGTAGATGGTTCAATGATACATTTTATCAAAAGTTTCCTTCTTAAAAGACTAAGACAAATCAGAGTAAATAGTTACCTTTAAAAAAAACTGAACTCGAAAATGGAGTTCACCAAGGATCTGTTTTGAGTGTTACGATATTGCTAATTACATTCAATGATTTAGCGCTCTCTATTTCTCGACCCGTCGGAAAAATTCTTTTTGCTGAAGATATGATAATCTTCTGTAGGGGAAGAGGTCTGCAAAGAACACATGTACTTATTCAGAACAATCTTAACAACCTTCAAGATTGGGCTAGCAAGACTGGCTTTATTTTTTCAAAAACAAAAACCACTCGTATCTTATTCTCTAAAAATAAATCATATAATCAGAATTCAAGATTATTCTTGGATAACGAAGCATTGCGAGTTTTTTAAACAATCATTATTATTGTTCTTGTCTTTAACAACAAATTTATATGCTGGCCCCACCTTAGATATCAGAAGGATGACTGTAAACGCAGATTCAACATCATAAAAACCCTTCCAAAAAGGAATTGGGTAGCAGACAAAACAATAGTAACTAACAACTACAAGACTGTTTTCATATCTAAACTGGATTATGGATCCTCAATTTATAACACTGCCACATCTACTAATCTATAAAAGGTCTCCGCCATGTATAACACAGGCCTGAAAATCGCTTTGGGAGCATGCTTCCAGCCCGACTAGTAGCATTCTCGCAGAAACTGAAGAACAACCACTAGCTTCTAGAAGAAAGCAGCTTAGCCTGACTTATGCTATTGCAATAGCCTCCACGCCAAGTAATCCTGCGTATGAGGACATCTTCTTGGGAAAATATAAGGACAGGTACAAGAAATATCCAAACTCAGATGTACCTCTCTACGTCAGAATAAAAACCTACCTCCAAGAAATAAACATTGAAGTGGCAACAGTTGCTCCCAAAAGACTTTAGAATTTTCCCTACTGAATATTTGCAGGTCAGACTGCAATCACTGATTTAAAGGAATTGCCCAGAAATTAAACCAATCCGATTGGATACAAAGCTGCGTTTGCCGCAATAATAAACAGGTTCCCAAATCATATCCCTCTCTATACTGATGGGTTGAAAGCAAACACTGGATGTTGATACGCTATAGTTACAGCTGGAAGCCAATTTCAGTAAAAATTACTAATTTCTTGTGAGCAACTGAAATCATCAACAACACCCACCAATTTGATCACATAGTGCGAGAAATTGAAGAATCACATTGGCCTCTAAGAAACCGAGGAAAGGATATCATCCTAATATGGACACCATCTCTTCTGGGAGTCTAAGGAAACTGCCGTGTCGCTTCCTGTACATTATAAAGACTTCAAGAAGTACCTTTGTCAAGCTGTCAAAAACTTTTGGAACGATAAGTGGAAATGCTCCAACAACACCAAGTCGCAGCAGGTTAGAGAAGATTTTTTCCAAACAAACGAAATCTTCTTGGAAACACGTAGAGACCAAGTGACGCTAACGACTGTAAAAAATGTTGGGAATTTTCCCAACTGTTACTCAGAGAAAATTCCCAAATTCAGTTGGGAAAGTGGATTTCCCTAACGAGCTTGTTAATCCTGAGTTTTGGCAATATTTTGTCAAAAAGCGAAATATTCCTCAAGCAGTTGGGAATTTCGCCGAAATGATATGGAATTGCCAAGACCCTTTGAAAAATAGTCAAATTTACGCAACGTAATGGTAATTTTCCCATGGCATGTATAATTTCACTACTGCTCTAATTTGAATCTGGATTCTTTTAGAGCTATTAGTTCAGAAGAAAATCCGCCAGAGCGCGAAGTACGCCTTTCTCATAACAGAAATAACGCGTCGAGTGTTTAAGAGTGCAGTCAACGCAAACCAAAGCATACTTACCTAGTGCCGAGGCTACCATGATCAAGAAAGGGTTCCGCCAAAACCCAGTCAACTGATATTCCACAAATTTTTGGGGGTTTTCCCTACCATTCTTTACGATTTTTCTCCTTGAACGTTTAGTAATATTCCCAGAACAATTGACTTTTGTGAAAATTATACTATTAAAAAAAATTTTAATGTTTATGATATTGCTTAATAATTTTTCAAATTTATACAAATTTTATCTTCCTGAATATCCAAACATAAATAAAATATGATACTAAATATTTAAAACTAATCCATTTTATTTTATTAAAATATAAATAATATTTTTCCAGAAGTGTTACATACAATTAAACAATGATTATTACATTGTTAAATCTTAAAATCAAATAAAATAAATTTGTCATGCATGTATTATGCATGTGTATTCATTAACATTAAATACTTTTACATAATCCTAATAGTTTAACTTATTTTACAATTAAATCATAAAATATTAATTTTTTATATAAATTGTTTATATTATTTACAGTAAATAATTTAATTGTGATTAATTATTTCAATTTGTGGATATAAAACTGAATATAAGAAAATATTTTCTTATTTCATAATTATAAATCCTATTAAAAATAATATTGAAAATTAACTACATTTTTAATTAAATATGGTCACTAACAAGGTCATTACACTTTCCAAGAAATTTAGATTTTTAACAAAATACTTAAATTTTTGATCAATTAGTTTAATTTTCAGCATAAAAAGACGCCCTCTTAATGAAATAGTTAAATTTTCAACCAAAAAAGATTCAAATTCAAATATTTAAATTTTCGTGAAAACATTTCTAAAAAAAAGATAAGTTTTAAGCAAGAAAGTTAATATAAGTTAATAAATAAAAATAGTTCCGTCTTGTTTTTGTTCACTAGGACATTTATTTTATTTTTTTAACTTCAAATTTGGATATTAAAAGGTGTTTGAATAATATCTTTTGTTTAAAAACTCCACAACAGATTATGAATATCCAGGGTAATTTTTCAAAATCTAATTAGAAACTTTTCTGAATAATTTTCGCAAACAAGGAGGTTAATTTAAAAAAAAAATGTTTAAAAAAATATAATTTAAAAGCTTATTGAGTTACAAAACTTTTATTTCTTGTCAAAATTTTTTTATGTAAGGAATTATTTTCAAGGTTAAGCGTTGTAAATAATTAAAATTGATGTAAAATTAAAATATTTGCAGATAGTTCTTACCAAAAACTATTACTGAATACATCTTTATACTAATACTACTTTCATTTTATTTTCAGAATATTTTGATAACAATCGGTTTCTTCTCTTATTAAAAACTCGTCCATTTTGTTCAAAATTTAACTATTTCAAAAAAATTTTCGGTTAAAAATTCAAGTTTCTAATTAATCCTCCTATTTAATCAAATCATTTTTTTGCTGAAAATTCAACTATTACATTAAATTTTGAACTCTCCTCTTGAAAACTTATTTTTTTTTTAAATTTATCAATTCAGCAAACAATTTATCCCATTGATTAATAATTTTAATATTTTGCTAAAAATTTGTTTTAATTTGTTTGAAAATTGATATTTTAAATTGGTCTTGTGTGATTAAAATGCAGGTACTTTGATGAAAATTCGTTTCATGTTTTATTGAAAATTAACTTTATTAACTAAAAGAGACATTTTTGGTTTAAAATTCACATTTATTGATCAACATAAAACAATTTTGGAATTAAATTAAAGTTTATCTTAAAAATAAAATTATTTATTTAAAAATTGATCTATTTGTTGGAAGCTTCTTTTTTCTTTTTGAGTTAAAGATATATTTATTTTATCTTAAAATGTAGTTATTTTATTTTAAAGTATATGGTCGAAAATTCGTAATTTGGATTAAGGATTTAATTCATTTGTTAAAAATTATAATGTTTTCGTTGAATTCCATTTGAATTCTATACATATACTTATATTATTATAAATTCGACTATTTGAGTAGAAAATTAATCTTGCTTATTAAAAACTTATCAATTTGGTTGAGGATTTAACTATTGAAAAAATAATTGAAAACTTGAAAATTTTTTTTACTGCTGAAGGAGACATTTATTTTTTGTTTCAAAAGCTAAATTTAAAAAAAATTGGTTTCAAATGTTTTCTAAAAATTTCAGAAACAAAATTTGACACATTTATAGCAATTAAAAAAAATCTAATGTTTAAGTACTTCTAAATGTTTAAAATATCCTCAATTTCTGCTAAAATTATCTTGAATTTTTCCTAAGATTTGGTGAAATCCTGTGAGTAAAAAAATATTCTGGCTCCTTTTGAGTATTGTGTGCACAATTCATTATGCTAGTATTCCTGAAATAGAAAGGTAACTATACATAGTAAAGATAAATATAAATTAAATTATAGTCTAATATTATGCATTCGCTTTGCACCTGTAATTACTGTCAAGGCGAGTAGCATACATGCGTAATTTTTTAACGATTTTTAAATGAAAACCATCATGACATTTGAGAGTCCACTTCATTAATGAACGCATGACAAATTTACCTCGTTATTTCAGACTTGAATGCGACAAAACTTTGAATTTTCTTCTGAAATTTAATTAACGCGCAGCAATGAAATTAAATTGTATCATTATTTTCAATTTTATTATTCGATATGAAAGTTATTTATTGTTTATAGCATTATTCGGCAAAGAGGAGTTATAAATTAAAATATATTTTAGATTTTTTATCCTTTGCTATTAAAAATACTTCTATGTTTAAATGTATTGACATTGTCAACGCTTCAGTTGCAAAAACTAGTAATGAAATCGAAAAATGCGGGAGATTTTAGAGTAGCAAACATTTTTCTATTATTACAGAACTCGTCTGGTTTTAGTCTAATTGCGTTTGAAGAAGCATTTGGATCGCAAAAGGAGCCTAAATTAAAAATATTGTCAAAACCAGCAGTACTTCTGCAAAATTCTCTCTGCTTTTGAAGGCCTGTTACCACAGGGTAATGGAAAAAAAATAAGAAAGGCAATAGTGAACCTAGCTTATCCAGAGAACACTCTGACGCTTTGGAAGTAAATGAGTGTCTACAACACAGGATCGTATTTATTATTCTGGAGCTGTTCTCCAGCCGAATATGCGGTGGATTATGCTTTCCCTGCTGTCTGTGGTCTCGTTTTATACCTCTTGTAAGAGTAGGGGTAGCGCCGGTGGTGGGAAATCGCATGCGCTCTCGTTCCGTTCGTGCCCGTGGGACTTAGGTGGGGGTCACTGAACGCGTTACGTGGTGAGTGCCTGTGTGCCGAGCGCGAGAACCTTGATGGGTTTTGACAAACTAGTAACGAAAATTGAAAAAGGGCAGCAAATTTTAGAATGGTCTTATTTTTAGTATGATTACAGATCACGCCTGCTGTCATAGAATTTTCTATTTTATTTTGTCAATCCTGCAATCGGAAAAACTACAAATAGAAGCCTAAAATGAGCGGCAAATTTTTAGAAAAGTCATTTTTTTATTATTACAAAACAGGTGTGTTTTTTATCGCATTATCATCATGTTTTGTTTGTCAATTTGGAAATCAGAACAACTAGGAATAAATACGGAAAAGAGCCGCTAACTTCATAGTGACAAATTTATGTGATGGTAAATAAAAATAATTGCTTGAAGTAAATTAACGGAAGTATAAATAAATGGTTAATATTGAATGAATAAAATAAATTTCTCATAATTTTTATAATAATTATTAAAACAATAGAAAGTACAAGATTTGGCTCTTAAATAATCTCTGGAAGAGCATGATAAAACAAACTTCTTAACTTTGTCGCTTTGTCTTCTGAAACTCATGGTGTGTGAACGAATAAATCGCAATCTGATCTTACATCCTTTCTAATCCTGATTTACTACGGATTTTATCACCAGACTTGCTTAGCTGGTTATATTCTTAGTTTTCGGAAGAATCTTTGCTAACGAAAGATTTAGGTGAAGAAATTAGAAAGCGGGGTATTTCGAATTCAAGATTAGTACTAACAAATAACATTATTCTTAATGTAACTTTTTTTAGTTGCTTTCTTATTTTGCAAATACTCAATTTTACTATAATTTCATAGAAAAATCAGTTTTTATACAGAATAAAAATTTCCAACAACTCCTTAAATTTTATTAAAGACAAAAGGTTTCAATGTTAAAAAAATATTAAGAGCTCTCGCAAAATTTTTTATTTTGAGGATATATTTTTAGGCATTTTACACATCATGAGGAAGGACCTAGAAAATTAAAAAAATTTATTTTTTATTTTGCAATAATTTACAAAATGATAGCAAATTAAGAAAATTTATTTTTTATTTTGCAATAATTTACAAAATGATAGTAAAAATTTCTGTTCATTTAAAAGATATTTGAAACTTTTAAAATTTAAAAAAAAAAAATTATTTTCTTGGATGCTCCTAAGACTTCTCAATATCTTTTCAAGTCATTTGATCTTTTCTTAAAATTTTAAAAAAAGCATTTAATATAAAAAGCCCGCAAAATCTTTAAATTATTTTTTGATGTCTTAGAAAGGTTTTGGATTTCTTTAAAATCTTTCAAAATTTTGTTGAGAAATTATTATTTAAAAAAAAAGAACAATTAAGGTCTTCCAGGAATCCTAAAAAAATTTTAATTATTTAAACCTTTCAAAATCCTAAACAAAATCGAAGCTTTATTTTTGAATTTTGTAAATCTACACCTTCTTTATAATTTTTAAAATCTAAGATTTTTTTATTATATCTGAAATTTTGTCAAAAACTCAAAATTTAAAAGTATTTCTTAACTTTTGAAATTATTTTCAAACACCAAAATTATTTTAAATATTCTCTTAAGCCTTATTTTTAAAAAGACAAAATCGGTAACAAAAATTCCAGGAATGTTTTAAAATATCTAGTTTTTTTTTAAAATTTTGTAACCATGCCAAACTGAAAATAAAGCTTTTAAATTTGATAAATTTTAAGAAACCATTTGAAAGTTTTTGAAAACATTTTCTTATTTCTTCTAAAATTTATTTCTAAATAATCATAAAAATTTTCAGAGGAACATTAGGAAAATAAATTTGATCTCTTAAAACCTTTCAAAATCTTTGAGGGCTTCAAAACTTTTTTCGATATCTTAAAAACTGGAAATTTTGTGTGAAACGTTTTGAAATTATTTTTGAACCTTTTCAAAATTTCTGAATATCGTGCAAAATTATCAGATTTTTTCCTCTAACATTTTCTAAACATTTTTCAACATTAAACAAATTTGCTTAGAAATCTTTTATTGAAACCTATCAAAATGTCAAAAACATTCAAAACTTTATTTCGAAAATTTAGAAAATATACATTTCGTTTAAAGTTTTTATTCTTTAAATCTTTAAAATAATCCCAAATATCTTTAAAAATTAGGCGCATTTTTTCTAACATTTTTTAAATACAGGAAAAGTATTTCAATCATTTTGGAAATATTTTAAAGCCGCTTTAGATATCAACTAAAAAATAATGTTAAAAGAAAAGGCAAATAATTTGAAGTTTTTGTATACTTTGTTTCTTGATCCAATACAATTTTTTTTAATATAAATTTTTCTAATAATTTTGGAGTTGCATTTTGGGTAAATTAAAAACGTTATGTCAAAGAAATCGGGAAATCTGTGACTTTTTGACGTTTTCCATTTTCGAAACTCATTCATTTTGAAGATATTTTCAATTCAAAATTCGGCAACTTGTTTAATTTAAAATGTTTCTTGCTAAAATTATAAAATTTTTTTCTACATTTTTGAAATAGGTCTCTTTGAAAGAATTTTTATCATAACTTCAATGTTAAATATTAAAAATTTTTAACTCTTTAATTTTAATTTAATTGTCAAAATTAAATATTTCAAAATTATTTATTAATTATTAACTTAATATTTAATTTTTATACTGAAGCTGGCATAATTTTTAATATTTAAAAACTTAAAACTTGCATTTATTTATTGTAATTTTTTTGTTTTAAATATTTACTGACCAAAGTCCAGGAACCTTTAATAGACTAAATTCAAATCATCAAAATTACTGAATTTTGGATTCCGGAACCTAAAACATGCATTATTTTTTATTTGAATATTTACAAATTAAAAATTCTGCAATTGCAGAAATTACGAATTTAAATTTATTCACGTTTGAAGAGTAACGATTTTAAATTCTTAAATGTTTGAACTTGTAGATTTCGACATTAACTAATCAATTTTGATAATTAACAATTAAAAAGTATCGAATTCCATTTAATAGATTTTCCATTGAGAATTTTTCAATTTTCAAGAATAAGATTCACAATGTTGGTTTATTTTTAGTAAATTATTATAGCTTCTTGCATTTAATTCAGATGACATCATGGCTTCTATCAAGCAGATTAATTTCCTACAAAACGTTTTTATCGTGTCTGATTATAATTTGTATTATGATTAATTAATTATAAATTAACAATTAAAATGATAAAAATTATTATTATAATTAATTAAAATTCAATTAAATCAAAAATTAATTAAGTAATTAATTATTAGTAGTGTCAAAAGTAAGCTATAGTTATTTTTGTATTAAATTTTAAAAAACAAATATCTCCTTTTGGGTAAGAAACTGAAAAATTTTGGTAGAAAGTTTAACGACAAGATTGAAAATTAACTTTTTTTATTGAGTTGACTGCATTGTTGAAAAATCTTCTCTTTTGATAAATTCAGCTTTTTAGTAAAAAATCAACTATATTTATAAAAAATTAATCTTTTTGGCTAAAAAATGTAACAATTTGGAAGAAAAATAAAAATATTTTGTTAAAAAAAAACTTATAGGTGAAAACCGACGTCTTTTAATTGAAATTTAATTATTTCTTTAAAATTTAAACTATGCTAAAAAGAAGCATATTTTAATAATGATTAATCAACTTTCCGGTAAAAAAATCTTTTTTTTCTTCTTTAAAATTTAAGAATTTTGTTGAAAATTCATGTAAAATGATCAACTAAAAGGGTTAACTATCATTCAGAGAATTATATATTGAGTCAAAAAATTACATTTGAAAAAAACGCTTAATTTTTAACGAAATATTCAAAGTTGCGACTAAAAAGATGGATTTTCTATCTAGAGAGTAATTATTAGCCCAATGCAAGAAATTTTAAAGAAATAGTTATATTTTTAAATATATATTTTTTCATTTTTATCCAAAAACAGATGAGTTTAATTTACAGGCTAAAAAAATATTTTTTAACTGCAAAAAAATTAAGAAATGTTAACCAGTCCAGTTAAAGAAAGGGCAAATTTTTGACTAAATTGTGGAATCCTCAATCAAGTAAGGAACATTTAATACAAAATACATGAATTTTCTACCAAAAATGGTATTTTAAAAGAAGAACCATTTTTAAGAAAAATAGTTGAGTTTTGAAGAAATTAGGAAAATATTTAACGAATCCTTTTTATTTTCTTTTTTTTTTTGAAAATAAATAGCTTACAATGCCTTGTGAATATCAAAATGCGATTTCCCTTAGTTTTCGAGCGCAGGTTTTCAATTCTTTTTTGAAAACCCTCAAATCTTAAAATCAATTGACACAATTGGAAAAATTGTTAAATTTTGTAAAATCACTTAATATATGTGGAATTATTAAAAATCGCTTCAAACGTTTAGAAATTATACAATCCTGAAAAATTATTGGAAATCTCTTAAAATAATTTAAATGCTTTAAATTCCTGAAAGTACCTTAAAATCATCAGAAATCCTACAAAACACAATAAAAATCTTTGAAATCCCTAAAAATTATTTATTCGTTTTGAAATTCTTTTTTCAGAATCCTTAAAAAAATCTCCTAAAATCATTTGAGGTTTAAAAATCTGTTTAAATCTTATTAAATTCCTTAAAAAACTTTAATTTTCTTTTTTCACAAAATTCACTAGAACTCCCTTGAAATTTTTAAAAATCCTATACGATTCTTAGAAATCTCTTGAAATTTTGTTTAACTCTTGAAATCATTCTAGAATCCTTTCGAAATATCATTTAATCATTGGGGATTTAAAAAAAATCCCTAAATCTTATGAAATTATTTTTAAATATTTTATTTAATTTATTTTCAAAAGTTCACTAAAATCTCTTAATATCTTTGGAAATACCCAAATTTGTTTAGCATATCCTTTAAATTTTTTATTTGTTTGGGAATCTTTCAAAATTGAAGACAAGAAATTATTGGACAATAAATTCAATATTTGTCATAAATAAATTATATAACAAATGACACTCAGACACTCACTATTCTAAAGAAAGTTTTTCTTTCACTGCCAACATATCACAATTGTAAGTACTGAATCAAAAAAAAAAAAAAATTTTAAATTAAAAGGACTGAAATGGAAAAATACGACTTTTTGCGTCCACAATTGCCCGATTAATCCATTTTTAAAAATTAAATTTGTTTAACAAAAATATAAAATTAATTTCCCTATTAAAAATTTTACTGAAATTATCGTGATGTTCCTAAATTAATAAAATTTACATCGAAAAAAACTAATTTTTCTGACAAAAAATGCCTGAATAATGCATTTGTTTATAATATTAACAAGAATAGTCTTATGTGAAATTTTTTTTATTAAAATATTGCTTCTATTCAAAATTTCCTGCAATATAACCTTAAAAAATGTTAAATTATTAAAAATTATATAAAACGCATTTTCAACAAATGATTTGTTTATAAATTTTTTTATTGTTTATTGTATCATGATGAAATATCATTATATAATGTAAATATATGAAACTTCGGCGATTACAACAATTTTTCTATAATTAACGTGTACCGGTAACGTCAAAAAGAAAAAATTGCCATTTTTTCGTTCTATTTATTTATAAAAAAATTGAAAAACTAAATTAAAAATCAGTTCGGGTGGAATCGTATTTTAAAAGAGAAAATTATTTTTTTCCTCGAAAAAAGGAGAATTTTCATTGCGACAAACAAATTTTTTTATTTTATTATTTATTATAAACATTAAATCTGAATATTTATATAAATCAAAATTGGCGCTCTAACAGTGACCAATCGCGTTGTCAGCGGGACGCATGCGCAGTTAAAAAAGTTCCCACGATTGGGAACACTGCCGATGGCTTACGACGAAAATTTTCTTGCATGTGAATAAGGCTTTATATTCAGAAGTTTGTTATATAACCTGCAAATGATATTTATCAAGTCATTATCTCTCTTTAATTGCGGTAATATTTTGTACTTTCATTATCTTCATTAAGCTATGTCCATCAGAGTTCGATTACATGTGTTATTTAAGGTAAATATTGTGTTATTATTTAAACATAATGTCCAAGTGGACAAAGCAAAAAATAGGTTCTTTGGAAATAGGCATGGTGTGGCATCATTTAGAGCTCGTTTATCGTTTTGTGAACAAATTGACGTATTATGCATAATAATAATTAATTACAAAATAGCAGCAGTTATTGAAGGCAAATGCGAAAAGACACAAATCAAAATTAACCCGTAATTAACTTTGAGTTTAATTAACCCGTCAAATGACAATATAACATATAATACTACAAAGCATTGTATTTTACATGTTTGTATTGTTAAATTTCATTTGCTTCAACCAATTAATGTTTTAGTAACAGGCAAACAAACAAAAATGGAAAATAGGCCAAACGTATAAATGAAATTTTTTTACACAAAATAGCTAAAACAATAATTTTATTTTGATTGTTTATTTGTTTCCGCTTTTCAAAATAAAATTATTCTATTAAACTTGAAGTACTTTTTTATTTGATAGTAAATTTACATTTTTTAATTCTTTGGCATGCGTTAAATTATTAATTCGCTTAAGCACACATCACTATTTGGTATTATTGTAGATCATAAATCTCCTAAAGCTATTTAGGATACCCATCACATATTTCTGTTAATTCGAGAGATATTCTCTATTAGAGCTTTAAAGCGATTTGGCGAGTACTAAGCACAGTCTGATTTCCATTATATTTAATCAGTAATCTTGTTAATGATTTAAATACAAAACAGCATCGCGCACCATAAATTATTAAAAGTAGATATTTTTGGAACCACCCTGATGGACATTAACAAACACATCCGTTCGAAAAGAATCCTGCCTGGTGGCGTACAAGGAGTAATAATTAATTCTGGTCAATGGCGATATCCTATTCCAAGTGCACCCCTTGGGAAGCAGTAACCTTCTTATAGGGATCCTAATACTTTCGGAAGCACTTCTAAAGCCACATTTTTGATCAGCTAAGAGCTTCTTGATTGCATTCTGATTTATTTCCTCCTTGTCTTGAAATCGTTTTCCTTCTAGAGGATACCTAAATTGAAGAAACAGCCGGAAATCACACAAGTCAGATCAGGTCTATCTGGAGACTGCCGAAGTTATCTAGAGTAATGTTTCATCAGAAATTGCTCCATAGACCGCTTTTGGACACTTCTCATCCCAAAATCTGATCCCAAATTTTCCAAAAGAATAATTTTCGGAATCCAGAGACCTTCCTCTCTCTCTCTCTCTCTCTCTTCCACTGCTAAGCATTTCTCGTGGTTTCTGCTCGTATGCAGCAGATGCAAACTGCAATACTCAGTCATGTCAAATCTTCCCGCAGATTTCCGAGCGTTGTGGCAAGTCTGAAATTCCTCTTGAATACCAAAATGAAGTAAATATTTCTGTATAGTTTGGGCAAGACATCAGTGAATCTGAGCTCGTTTAGATTAAATCGCTCTCCTGGGAATGTTATTTCGGCTATTCACTGGTTTAGACTCTATTGGTATTCGCATTCAATGCAGGCTAACGCGGCTATAGCTCGTCTATATCATAAGTTGTTACCTTAAACCAACTATATTACCGATATTGGTTTAGCAGATACATTTAGTAGATAGGTGCAGTCGGCACTTTACTATCTATGCGTTGAATTTAAATTGCTCTATCTATATTCGAATCCCTGAAATCCTAGCCAAAGTACGCACCCAACTTGATCGAGGTACATTGAGACTATATCCGCGGAACTCGCGCCGACCTTAACTTTCTGCAAATAGATGATTCTGCAAACAGACTCCTGTGTTTTGTTAAGGATTAGGAAACACCTTTCACCCGAAAATTTACTTTCACTTTACCTCTTTTTACAATTGAGTAAACATTTTTAAAAGAACCAAATGGTTATTTCGATTTAGCTTATAAGAAATAAATAATAGAGTAGATATGAAATTATAGAGGCAATGTTCTAACGAAGATAATAGGAATAGTATGGTAGATTCATATCCTAATATGAAAAATTAATACAGTTTAATAGTTTTGTTTTGAAATGGATAGATGTAACTACGTATTGATAAAAATTTATGATGAAATTAAATATAATCATGCGCTGAAAATTAAACATGAGTAGTAAGCAAACTGGAAGAAAAAATAATGTTATTGGTGAATTCCTCAATTGGCAAAGTTAAAAAAAAAGATAAATTTCCGACGAAACAGTTGTATGCTCAACTAAAAAAAAATAAGTTATAAACCACAAATAGAATCAATAAAATTATATTGTACAAACTTAATTTGAAAAAAAAGAAAAAAATAGGCGAATCAAGTTTTTAACAAACAAGATTAATGCTTCAACCAAAAAGACGAATTTTCAACCAAACACAGGAACTTTTAAGCAAATAATTTAAAAAAGAAAGAAAGATAAATTTCAGAACATAAAGTTTAATTTTCAACTAAAAAAGATGAGTTTTTATTCACAAGTGGAGAAATTAAATTTTTAGTTCAAAAATATTATTTTCACAGACAAAAGAACAAACAAAACCAAAAGAATACGCAAAAAAATAGTTAAAGCCAAAACCAAAAAGACAAATTTTTAAAAAACACATTAATTTTGAAGCGAATAGTTGAATTTTCAACTAAAAACAAGACTTTTTCATCCCAACATTTATTCCGCTAAAATTTGTAGAAGAAAAAGGAAGATGAATTCCCGACCAAACAGTTAAATTTTCGACTAGTAAAACAAGACTTATTAACCAAAAACGGAATGATTAAATTTTAAGTTTAAAAATTAATTTTCCACAAATAACACGAACAAAATAAATAACCTAAAACACGAAAAAATATTTAAATCCTTAACCAAAAATAAAAGTTTTTAACAAGCAAGATAAATTTGTCAACTAAAAATTCGAATTTTCAACAAAATACATAAATTTTTAGGCGAATAGTGAAATTTTTAACTAAAAACATGAATTTTTTACCCCGAAATTTTGTTCCCGAAATTAAAGAGAAATGAAGACTAATTCCTGACCAAACAGTTGAGATATCGAATAAAATATAAATTATTAACCACATATGGAATCTTTAAATTTTTAGTTTAAAAAAATAATTTTAAACAAGAAATCACGAAAAAGGACAAAAAACAACAAAAAAACCCGATAAAAAACAACCACAAAACAGTAAAAAGTATGTGAATCCTTAACCAAAAAGAAATTTTTTTAACAAACGAAATTAATGCTCCTACCAAAAAGGCGAATTTTTAATAAAACACAGGAATTTTTCAAGCGAATAGTTAAATTTTTAACTAAAAAATTGACTTTCAATCCGACATCCTTTTTACAAAATTTAAACAAATAAAAATGAATTTAAGAACAAACAGTTCAATTTTCAAATAAAAAACATAAGATCTTAATTGCAAATAAAATCTTAAATTGTTAGTTTAAAAACACAATTTTACATAGAAGAAAAAGAACAGAAAACCAACATCATAAAAAAAAACAAAAAACGTGAAAAAACAGGTGAATCCTAAACCGAAAAGACAAATTGTTAATAAACAAAATTATTGTTTTACCCAAAAATACGTATTTTCAACAAGACACAGGAATTTTCAAATAAATAGTTGAATTTTTAACTAAAAAGATAACTTTTTCGCCCCGAAAATTTTTCCCCAAAATTGAAAAGAATAGAGATCAATTCCCGAACAAACAGTTAAAATTTTAATTAAAAACATAAGTTATCAACCATAAAGAAAATTTTTAAATTTTTATTTAAAAAAAATAATTTTCCACACAAAAAAAGCCAAACGAAAAAACGAAAAAAATATGTGAATCCTTAAAAAAAAGACTCAACTAAAAATAAGATTTATTAACAAGACAATATAATTTTTTACAATATATATTAATTTTATGCCAGGACATTTAATTTTTAATTAAAAAATATAAATTATCTACAAAAAATTTGATTATTTTCCACACAAAATCACGAATTTTCAACAAAATAGATGAAATTTCAACTAAACAGATAAATTTTAATTCAAATGATGAATTTCAAGCTGAAATGAGAAATGTGAAAGAAATGTATTTTTAATAAAATAGTTCAATATTTAAATCAAAATGATTCATATTGAAAGAAAAAAAAACGAATTATAAAAAGAGATATTTTCAATATCAAGTGGACTGGAACTTCAAAATTGAAGTAAGGAGTTGAATTTTAAACCAAAGCAAAAAAATACTCAACTAATCAGTTACATTTTTCTTTTAAACGATTATTTTTTAATTAATAAAAATAAACTATTAAAAATAAATAGTTTCATAAAAGAGGAAAACTTTAATAAAAACTGAGTTTTCATCAAAATGCTGCAAATTTTAAAAAACTATTACATTTTGAACCAAAACAAATTAATTTTTAATTAAATATACATTTTTAACCAGAAAGTAAAAAGTTAAACTTTTTTAATAAAAATTAATTTTTAATGAGGTGAAAACAGATTTTAAGAAAATTGTCAAAGTTTCAAACAAAGGGCTGAAAACTAATATAATATTAATTTCAAACGAATTAGTTCAGCTTTTAACTAGCAAGTTGAATTTTAAAACAAAGCAAATTAATTTCAAACCCAGCAAAAGAATTTTTAACCAACTAGGAGCGCATAAAGTTAAATTGTCAAAGAAACTTTTATATTTTTCGCTAAAAAAAAAGAAGTCTTGAACCAGGAATAGAATATTTGAATTTTCAGTTAGAACAATTATATTTTAACGAAAAAACTTTTTTAACGAAGTTAATTAACTTTTTAAGCAAGTAGTGAAATTTTATGCTAACAAATATAATTTTTTAACAAAAATGCGCATTAGGTTAAATTTTGTGTTTGAACAACATTATTAATAACAAACAAAAGATTATTTAACAAAATATATAAAGTTGCAAACCAAATAGGTAAATGTTAATAAAAAAAAAATTTCATAATAGCGAGCATAAAAGTAGACCAACTTTTAACTAAATAGTAGAATTTTTAACCATAGCAAATACATTTTTAATCTCATAATTAAATTTTGCACTAAAACGATAAATTGTTAACCAAAAACGCAAAAAGGTAAATTTTCAGATAGGGACAAAAAATAAAAACTTTGGTACATTTTTAGTAGAAAATCTTTTGAACCCAAACTAAAGGAATTCTTTACCCAATGTTCTAAGCTTCTTTCAAAGAGGTAAATCTAAATAAAAAATAATTTTATAACAAAGTAATTTAACTTTTAACTAAGTACTTAAAATATCAAGCAAAGGGACGAATCTTCATTCAAAAAATTAAACTCAAGGTGCTGTTAAAGTCGATCCGGCTTTGCTATTGCTATTACAGTCGGTCCAAGAATTACTGAGTATTACTGAGTATTTACTGAGTACTCGTGCAGTGCGCAGTGCGCGAGTACTAACTCGAGTATATTGCGCAATATTATGCATTTAATTTAAAAACTGTTTAAGTGGCCCTGGCTGTTTATATTTCGAGGATACCGATTTAATAACAAGGTTAGTGCAAGCTAAACCTCGATACTGTTATTATATGGGACTTAGAGTGTATTTAACACGAGACTTCTGTTTCGTTAGGATTTAGGCAACCCTTTTTATCCGAAATTTTATTCTCTCTCGTTATCTCTTTTCCATTAAATAAACATTATTGAAAGAATCAAATCCTTGTTAAACACTTCACTATTTTCCCTGCGCTCTCGTGTCCAACTCACATTTCCTTTCCCATCAAAGGATTATTCACTTGAAAACGACGTTCCTAAAAAATACACCAAGTTCAATGAAGGGTTAAATTCCCAGAATACAAATTCTCATTCTACTATTTTATCACATGTAAGAAAAATGTTATTTTATTCAATTAAATAAAATCAACACCTACCTTCGGTACTGCACTTACGAGGTCTTAATC
>JAAAKG020211488.1:0-22543 GCA_010014905.2 Druon quercuslanigerum | reverse complement strand
GTAGTAGTAGTAGTAGTAGTAGTAGTAGTAGTAGTAGTAGTAGTAGTAGTAGTAGTATTAGTAGTAGTAGTAGTAGTTTTTTTATAGTAGGAGGGGAAACCTTGCATATGCATCCAGACCAGCAATCATCTATCTCAGCAGTAAACTACTCAGATAGACGATTCTCGGTATGGGTAGTGTCAGATTCTTACTGTCTAAAACCCCCCCTTCCGCCAACCCATGTCCTCGAAACCGCTTTACGCATTTCTTCAAGAACATGGGGATAAGGCCAATAAGCCGTGCTTCGGCTTCCTGCTGTTTTGCCAACTTGGAATTTTCACTGCTGTCGTTCTGGAGGCTTCCTTGACAGGGTGGCCTCCCTGAACGTTTGACAGCTCATCGTGCCCGGATGATGTTCTGTCCGGGGCTTACCCACATGTGAGGCGCAGAGGAAGCACTGCGGTGTATCAACACACACCGCAGCTTTGTGCCCCTCTTTACCACACCTCCAGGAAAAACCAGCCCGAATTGCACCGGTGCAACTCGCTGCCATATGGCCAAAGCCCAAGCAGCGATAGCACCGATCCACTTCGACCTTACTACGAATGCGACAGGACACCCAACCTATTTTTAGGTGCCCTGTTCGCACCAATTTATCAGCAAAATCTTCACCTAGCTCAACAAAAGCCCTCAGTTAACCTCTGAAGGGCTTTTTAGAGAGGCTCACCCTCACCTCACTAACAACATTTTTAAAGTGGCTTCTAACTGCCACTTCTACCTCCTCCTTTACAGTGGTCGTGTCGAGGTCCAAAATCTCGACCTCGACACGAGGGACAAGCTCCCGAACTCCACTTACATCTCCAACAGCCTCTTTGATGGCAGCAGACAACTTGCCTCTGCCACCAGCTGCCGGATCCACCTCCATCAGAACCTCCCCATGCCTCGTTTCCCTGGCTCGAGGTTCATGGATCCAGCCAGAGGACTCCCACTCATCCACCAAGACACTAGACCAAATGAGAAAATGGAATCACCACTTTGATGGGAAAAATGTGTACGGCAACCTAGAGAGAATAAAGGAGATGCAGAGAGCCTATGCCTTCACGGATGACCAGATCCTGAGGGGGTTCACAGAGCTACTGCGAGGAGACGCGCAGCTCTGGTACCGCAATTGTGCTTTCGATATAGATTCGTCTCTGCTGACACTCACAAGACGCCGAGGGGGATTCACTCAGGAAAGGACTATGGAAGCTTTATATTATAACATGCGTCCAGGCCTCCGACCCTATATCCGACTTCCAGACGTCTTCACACCAGACGAGCTCATCAGAAGAGTCGAGGAGATCCAGGAGGCCCAACAACAGCAAGCAAGGGAGGAGCAGAGCTACCACAAAAAAACCGCCAATCCTTACCGTCAGCCGACAGCCATCGTCACCCCAGCATACGACCTAAACAAGGCCTGCTGGAGATGCAAGAACAGCGGCCACTTTAGAAGGTTCTGCCGCATTCCGGCGAGAAAGTTCTTCTCTCAGTGCGGCAAGGATGGGATTCTCTCCCGAGATTGCCGATGCCTGAAACCGGGAAACGAGAAACGGGTCGGGCCGAATTAGACGCCACGCCGATCCGATACCAACCGCCAACCCTGGAGCCTCGGGTTTTTATCCCAGTCGAGATCGGAGGTGTCACAATTAACGCTTTGGTGGACCCAGGAGCACGTAGAGTCCAGCATAGCTCGACGCTGCCTAGAACAAGGATGGACGAGCCAGAACAACGATACAGTTGCCGTAATGGCCGACGGCACCGAAACACCACTCGGAAATTGCCTGTCAGGACCCCTACAGTCCATGGGAAAGACCATTAATGCAGAGGTATCTACTCTGCACAGCCTCGGCCACTCAATGCTCCTAGGCATTGACCTTCTATCCTCGCTGGACCTAGAAATGTTCCTAAACGGCGCGAGAATTTTCTCACCGCACCGCTACCCAAGAAGGGAAATCCTCAACACCGAGGGACCCGTACCGCTGGCTGGGCTGAAACCCAAAGAAAGACGAATCGCCGAAGAATTCCTGAAGGACCAACTTCACCGACTGACGTCTGTCAGAGGCGCCACACCGCTGGCCGAACACCAAATCAGGCTCGAAGACCCAACACCATTGAAACAAAGATACCGGTCCAGGAACCCAGCCATCGAAGAAATCTACGATAAGGAAGTCACCGAGATGCTCAAAGAGGAAGTGATCTGCTGATCCAGTAGCCCGTGGAGCTCACCGGTACTCATCACTCGTCGCAAAGATGGCCGACCAAGGTTCTGCGTCAACTTCAGGAGGCTAAATCAAGTCTCGAAAAAGGACGCCTATCTAATCCCGCAAGTCAGCGCTATTTTAGACAAACTGCGAGGAGCGCAATACCGCTAACTGCCTTCACGGTTCCAGGAAGAGGATTGTTTGAATTCAACGTAATGCCCTTCGAGCTCCATGCTGCCCCGTCCACGTTCCAAAGACTCCTAGACCGAATCATAACTCCGGACTTGAAACTACACGTATTTGCCTACCTCGACGACATCGTAATCTGCACGCAAACTTTCGAGGAGCACATCAAAATGATGCAGAAAGTATTTCACCGACTTTTTGATGCCAAACTCAAATCTAATCCGGAGAAGTGCCACTTCTTCCGTAGAGAGTTGAAATACCTGGGCCACGTCATAGACGAAAATGGACTCCACACCGATCCGGACAATGTCGCCGCAATCGTCAACCTAGCACCGCCCAGAAACTTAAAAGAAGCCCGCAGATTCCTGGGACTCATCTCATGGTACCGTCGCTTTCTAAAAGACCTTGCCCGAATCGCAGGACCAGCGAGCATCAACACGCTTTAGACGAGGTTAAAAGAAGGCGCACATTTGCACCAATCCTTGCATGTCTGGACCGACGCAAACCGAAAAGGGCTCGGCGCCGTTCTCACGCATACACATCAGGACACCGAGAGAATAATTGCCTACGCCAGTCGTGCCGTAAACGGGACAGAAAGCAACTATTCCGCCACCGAACTCGAATGCCTTGCCGTAAAATGGGGCATCTAGAAAATGAGGGACTACTTGGAAGGATACCACTTCACGGTCCTCACCGACCACATATCGCTGAAGTGGCTACACAAGATCGACAACCCGTCCGGACGATTAGCCCTATGGGCCATGGAATTGAGACAATGGGATTTTGACATTACGTATCGCCGAGGAGCCGACAACGTCATCGTCGAAACTCTCCCGGCAGCCCCACGAGACATGTGCAGCGCACAAGAAGGAGGAACAGGACTGGTACGAAAAGAGGTACAAATCCACCAAGAGCAACCCCACCGAAAATCTCTCCCCCCTCCTTTTCTGAACACCATAACCTTCGAATTATCCGCATTTAACTCTAACCTACTCGACCTACCACTCCGGCCGCTAGCGAACTTTCCATATCTGCGATTAAAATTGAAAACAGCGTTGGGCTAAGCGGGCACTCCTGCCTCAACCCCCTATCTATCCAGAAACCTTTTCGACCACCCTTTCGATTAGGCCTCTCTCCACTCTTTCATTGCCTCCCACAAAAAATGCGTACACCTTGGCACCCTTTTTGACTAGTTCTCTATCCAGCACGTGCTGCAAAATGTAAATATTATCAATGGTACTCCTTCCCTCCCTAAAGCCCGCCTGCGTCTCCGGCAGTATGCCTTTTCCCTCAACATCCTTCCGCAGCCTATCTGCCAGTAGCATCGGGCGAAATTTGCATTTGCTACTTTTGTTCACAGTGAATAAAAAATTATTTTTGTAATTGTGCTTCATGTGGTATTTTCTACCAACCAGGTTCTGCTAAATTGTCTAAATCTCTGTCTGGTGGTATTTATAGAAACTGTTGCTCTTCAAATAACAGCTAGCATCCCATTTCTTCTAGCTCAGGACGTGGCATAGCTATTGCCTATATGGCCAAAATGCTACAGATGCTGAACTTTAAAGTCCTAAATGAGGTAGAAAATGTACATATTTGATTACGATTTAATAGCATGTAGAGAAACATGGCTAAAGCGATCAACTTTTACTGAAGCAATATTTTATATGAACTCCTTTGATGTGAACCGCAATGAGAGACTTAATAAAATAGGTGGTGGGACTTTAATCGCTGTCAAAGTAAAATATAATATCTGCAATATTAACCTAAATCACATTAAAGCATCTAAACCAGAAATAGATATAACATGTATTAAGCTTAAAGTGGAAAATAATGTGCTATTTATATTACTAGCGTGTGTACCACCGTATGTGACAACTGCTGAATTAGAACTTTTATCTGGTATGTTAATCGACCTACGCTTCGTATGGGATCTAGGTGACTTCAACATTCAATATTTTCTACTTTGCATGTCTTTAAAGGTAGACCCTAAATACAGTGTGCTAATGCCCTTAAAGGACTTTTTCAGTGTACAACAATTTAACAATATGGGAAATTGTGATTCTAGTTGTCTAGATCGTGTCTTTTCTAACTTAAAACTAAAGCTTGTAAAATGCCCAAAGACAATTTTTTCAGAAGACAAGTGTCATCCATTACTGATGATCCATTTTCAGTTATCCAAATTAGGAAATCTTGATTGCAATTTAAAAAAAAAATGATTTCTCTGCTCTATATGTTTCATTAATGAACACTGATTGGTCTATGCTGAAAATATGTGACACCCCTGATCAGGCTTGTCACATATTTTATGAAGTTATTTATTAATTGTTCTTAGAACATATTCTATAAAGGATAGCAACTTGCGTCACAGAATGATGTTGTTGATGCCTATGCAGATTTTTTTTGGTGATGTCTACAATATCCCCAAGAACCCAATCGTGTCTAATTTATCTCCCGGCTCTAATATGCATCTTTTTACTGATGTGACTCAGATATCCCCCACGGATATGATAAAAGTAATTAAGTCCCTTCCGCGGCGATATTTCCTTCACAATAGAAGATCACAAGGGTATGTCTGGTTTATAAAAAAGTGGAAAATGCTGGTATTCTTAAGTACATGCCTATTTCTGTTTTAAATAATTCGTCTAACGTATTTGAAATTTGTATATATGACGTTGTTTGGAGGCCTTTAAGCCAGTTGTATCCTCTGCCCAAGACAGTGTCATACCAAAAAAATCCACTGTAACCATTCTTATCACTTGTCTTCAGCTTATCTGTTCAAAGCTCAATAAATTTGGTCAGGTGGATGTACTATATACTGATCTCTCTTAAGGCATTCGACCTTGTTGGTCACGGGATCCTACTTTCTAATTTAATTAAACTGGATTTACGTGATAATAGCATTGCACTTATGCAGTGTTACATATTAGATAGAAAGCATTTCATACATTACGGATGACATAACTCAGTACCGTATTCCCCCACATCTGGCGTACCGCAAGGTTCCAATTTAGGGCCTTTACTATATGCAATCTATTTTAACGTGTACGGGCGGTGCTTGACGCCATGATCTCCTACCTACTGTATGCAGATGATACCAAGATCTTCTTGCCTATATCTACTACCCAACACTGTGAACTTTTGCAGAAGAACCTTGAGCATTTTCAACTCTGGTGTATTGAAAACTAATTTGATCTCAATACAGTGAAATGTAAAACCATAACATTCACAAGAGCAACTGATTTCATAAGATATGCTTACGAGATTGGTGGTAAAATACTAGTAAGGGTATCTATAATACTATATCTGGGTATAAAATTTGACACAGGCCTCACTTTTATATACCCCAAATAAATAATTTAATCTCTAGCGCTAATAAACTCCTTGGTTTATCCCACGTACATGCAATAACCGCCTTAAATTTTCTTCAATGCGTTGGTAAGATCGAAGCTTGAATATGCTTCCATTGCATGGTCTCCACAATATCAAAAATATGTGACTGCGATTGAAAAATGTCAAAAGATATGCCTTAAATTTCTAGAACTCAAGCGGAACGCTAACTATCCGCCACCGGGTTCTGACTATGAAGAACTGGTACGCAGATTTGATGTATGGACACGGGAGAAAAAAAGAACATTCGCATCCTTATTATTTTTATTCAAGGTAGTGCATCATATAATCGAGTGTCCATACATCCTCTCGCTGCTGCCATTGAAGGCCCCTGGTAGCGAAACTAGAGCGACTATCCAAGGATCCGATGCCAAACTCTAACAGGGAAATGAATTCTCCTCCCTTCTCAATACCTACTCAATTTAATCTCCTACTGAAGAAATTTAAGCACACTGACTTATTCAATGATTCTCTTTTGACATTTATAAAAAATGTAAGCGACTACATTAATGCTACTGCGTAATAGAAAGTATCGTAACTAAGTTAAGTATTCCAGAATTATACCCTCCCATTTTTAATACAAAAATCGACGCTATTAATTGTGATTACTAATTATATAATTCGTCTGTCTCAAAATATACCATTTAAGAATTATCTTAGCAATTTTATGAGGTAGCCCTTTTATTCGTCCACGTATTGGCTATATTACTTTATGATTATCTTATTTTTAGCCACTGACTGTTGGGCTTAAGATTTTTTAAAATAAATAAATATTTCAAAAGATATAACAAAATTTGTTTAAGATTTCACATAAATTTCATAAAGGTTTTGAAGTATTCACAAAAATTCCACAAGAAATTCCCAAATCTTTAGAAATGTCCACCAAAATTCCACTTTGCTCACTTTTCTCACTTTTCATGTACCTCCAATTCGCCATTTTTTTCACATGCATTCTTTCATTATTTCTCATTCTTTCCTCTAGCTCCCTACAACTTCTTCATCCTTTTTTCTCGTAATCTACCTCCCCTAGAATCTTAATCACATTCTCTTGTCAGCTTCCTTTATCTTCCTTTCCTATCCTACATCCTTCCCATACATGCTTCCATGTTTCCTCCTCTATTTCACATATTCTACGCTTTCTGTTTTCTTCTTCCCAGTACATCCCCTCCCTTACCTCTTTCCCAATCTAAATCTTGTTATTCTGTCCCACCTTCTCCCTTCCCATCCCTTTTTTAAATACTTTGGTACTTCTTCAGTTTATAATCTTATACCATTTATTGTATTTTGATTCCCTCTTTTTTTCCAATTCTTCATAGTTTACTCCAGTCCCGTATTCTATGTTACTATCTTTAAAGAACTCCCTCCTTTCTTCTTCCCATCTCGTTAATTCTATCGCCTTCTCTCTCCTCTTCTACCTTTATAAAACACTTCTTCGCTAACTCTCCTTCCGGTCCCTCCCTCATCGTCGTCTCCAATTTCCCTGCACTCCTTCCCGCTCGAATACTTAATTTATCTCTTCGCGCTTTTTCTCTCAACATTTATTCTGACACTCACCAGTCTACTCATAGTATCCACCTTATATACCTTTCTTACAAACTGTCAATATCGTTCCTTTCTTTTCATCCCCATATCTCTGCTCCATAACCTAATATCGGCCATACCAACGTATCAAATAACCACATTCTCCTTCTCCAATTTCTTGTTGAACCTTCTTTTTCCTATTCACCATATCTGTTACATTAGTTCTGCTGCTTTTTTATCTTTTCTCTATATGAGCTCTATGATCTCCATTCGTTTGCAAGATATATCCCAAAATGTTTAAACTCTTTTACTTCTTCTAACTTTATTCCATTGAATCACCCCGTCCATTCTTTCTGCCTTCCTGCTCCTTTTCCAAACCTCATTATCTTTGTCTGTTCTAAATTTAAGTTAAACTTTCTCCCATCTAAGTATTTCTCTAATCCTGTATTAGTTACATCATCCCATCATCCCTTCATTCTCTGCCATCAACACTCTATTGTCTGGGTACGCAATTGTATATATCTGTTCATTCCCTATCCTAACTCCTCCCCAACCTTTCTCCTGATTTCTTCTTCCAAGTCTAATATTAATATATTAAATAAAAGTGGGCTCAAAGGACATCCTTGCATAACTCCTCTAACCTTTACCCTGCTTTTTGCATCTAAAAATGTTCACCATAACTCTTTTCTATTTCGCCTCGGTCTAATGAGTCAAATTCAGCCTTTAACTCCACAAACATTGCTATCATTGCCCCCGTTTCCCTTTTCATCCTCTTATTTACTACATAGTTCAGAACATATATGTTGTCCATCACCCGCATTCCTTTTCTAAACCCTGTCTGATTCGGTGGCTCTATCTTTTTTCCTCAACTTCTTTCTTCAATCTCCCCGACAAAACAGATATACTTTATACAGTATTAGCACCAGCGTCACACCCAATAATCTTTTACCTCATCTCCTTTGCTTTGTTCACTATTGACATCACTACTCCTTCTTTCCATAAGTCTTGCCAACCCTTCTATCCGTATTACCAATGTCAAGTCATTCTCTATTCTCTCCACGCTTCTATATAACATTCTCTTCTATGTCATCACTTCTCTCTTATGTTCCCATTTCTTTAGTTTCACCAGTACTATTCTCTCCCCTCTTCGCTCTTCCCTTCCTACACTTCTCACTTCCTTTATATCTACCTTAGCATCAAACCCGTTTAATACTTCTTCCACGCCTTCCTTCAGCTCCTCTATATCTAATCTTATACCCTTTTGTCACTATCTTTCTTTTTCTTTCTTCCCTCGCTTTCTTTTCTATTCTTTGCTCTATTTTTCTCATCCTTTCCTTTTCCGTATTTCCTGACTCTTTCCCATTTCATTATTTCTTTCCTAAATTCAGCCATTTCCTGCCTAATTTCTTTCCTTATTTCCTATCCCCTTTACTCCTGCCTTTTTTCATAAATCCCCATTACATCTATCATAACTTCGCGAATTTCTTTCAATCTTTCCTCTTTCATTGGATCTTTAGTTTCATTTGCATTTCCTTCAGTTCCCTTACTATTCTCATCGTTCTCTACAAAACTCTGCTTTCCTGTAGTTATCTGAACATTTTTGGATATTTCAAGCTTGAACCTATATCGTCCTTCTCTTTACTGCTTCCACTCTCTCCTCTCTTCCTTCTGATAAAAGTCCCAATCGATCCCACGCTTTTTGCTCTTAATCCCTTCTTTTCTACAGGTTTCCTGAACTTCCCTCTTGCCTTCCTTTCTTTGATCTCCCCTTTTGGTGTACTAAATAAACTTCCTGCTCTAAATCCAGTTTTCCGCGGTTACTCGCTCCGATCGCCATGAATCCAATTCAAACGCTCCCACCTACTATCCTTCCCTGCTCCTTCCCTTCCCTTCTCCGCCTCTACCTAACTCTGCTTCTACCAACTCGTTCAGCCCAGTCCTCCCACCCTGTCAAAATACTCAAACGAACCTCACCTCAATTTTTACCACAAATATAAGAAAAACTAAGCATGAACAATTCCACTTTAAATTTAGACCTGTATTATTATTTATTAAAATATAACAAAGGCCACGTATAACTTACCACCCTCATTTTTTAACTTTTTATTTATTATAGAATTCAGGGCAAACATATGGTATCTCGCAGCCCTATCTTTTCTGAAACCTGCCTGGCTTTCTTTATATAGACGTTTTTTCTTTAACCATCCTCTGATTCTTTCATCCATAATTTTGGCTGGGACTTTGTACCCTATAACTAGTAGTGCTATTCCTCTATAATTTCCTGTGTTCTCTTCACCCCCTCCTTTAAAAATAGGAACAATTCTAGCTTTCTCCCATCCTTTTCCTCTAGTCCCTTCCCTCCGCATCCCATTAATACATCTATGCACTTCCTTAAACAATATAAAAATACACTGTACGTATAATTACTAGCAGATTGTGAATATCACCAAACTTTTTTTTACAGTGTAGCATTTACAAAACGACGAAAACCAATACCTTCTCAGTAGGATCAGAATGTAATAAGACTACTCATATTTGTATGAATAGCGTTTTGTACAACTTCAAGGTCTCATCCTTACGCATTATAATATACCATTTAGATGAGAACCGTGAATTAAAAAATTTTTGTCTTATAAAACATTTATATTATTGAAATGCGAAGATTAATTAAAATCTTTTTATTCTATGAAGATGGAAAAGTCTCGATTAGAGTAAATAGTATTTTTCCATTTAAAACTTTGTATAGAATTGTTTACGAAAAGCTTCGAAATTCGAATTGCAACGAATTTTGCACTGAAAATTTACCCCTGAAAATGTTAATTAATTTTCTAAGCGTTTTTGAATGCTTGACTGAGGCCAGTTAAACAAGAGTTGCAGTTCTTGTGCTTTCTTTTTGCTTTTAGACTATCTGGATATAGTTTTTATCAAGTTACTATATTGTAGTGCAGCATCCTTTTCGAAGTTATGTTTCTTGCAATCTTTTAGTAGTGCTGTCAAAGTTTTCTTTAAATTGACCCATTGAGTACCAAACTGGGTTTTGGAAGAGGCCGCTCTGTACTTTTATAGGGTAGAGATATCGGTTGTTTCTACAAGGTTTGAAATGTTTTTAATCGGTAATTCGATTAGTGAGTTGGAGTCCGATTAACTGCGTGGAATATGTCAGCCAGATTACTTTTCTGTTCTATTCTTTTTTCTTGCCCTTTTATCCATTTTTAGTTTATTGTTTAGTTTTTTTTAGTTTAGTGTGCTTAAATGTATAAGGTGATTGCAATTAAGTCAATTCAAGCTAAAACAATTCAAGAATTTTTATTGTTAAATGTGTAAGTTTAATGTCCCTTTTCATCACTTGGTGTTTTTTCTTTCAGAACAATACAGCTAGTGCTTTCTATGCAGTTTTCTAGAACCCAACCTCTCTTATTTTGTTTACTATCTCAAACTCTGTCTCTACATTCTCAATGGCCAGTTCCGGGTTCTCCCACTCTACCAGATAATGATACTGGTAGGGTCGATCAGGTGGCGAGAGCAAATAATGTCTCACTCAATAATGAGTCAGAAATTAATCTTTCATTTTATTTCTTAAATAATTACCTAAACCTATCGAGTTCAACATTACTAACAACAGCAGCAATTACCTTGAAATCTGATAACGAGAAAGCTTATAAATTTAGGTTTTTTTTTGGATCAAGGCTCGGAATGTTGTTTTATTTCAGAAAAAGTGATGAAAATTTTGAATCCTAGTTTTCAGAATGCTAAAGCAATAGTTTATGGAGTTGGTGCAGTTAATATAGTCTCTTCAAATAAATTAGATCGGTTAAATTTACTTTCTATAAAAAAAACTGTGTTAAAGTCCTTACTCAAGCCTTAGTATTGTTCCATCCTACTTCTCATGCGTCACCTGAAAGACCTAATCGGAAAAATGAAACTGATTTTCCTGAATTGAATCTAGCTGATCCTAACCCATTTAGTTCCCAACAAATAGATTTGATTTTAGGTGCTGATAAATATGGCTCGTGCTTATTACCTGGCCTACAACAGGTAGTAAGCACTCTTACAGCACTCTTACGGCACTCTTACAGCTCAATCAACCATTTTTGGTTGGATCCTGTCGGGTCCAGTTACGGAAAATAAAACAGGGACAAGCATCCTACTTACCGTACATCAGAGTATAACTTCTAAAGTCTTGCGTGAAGACTTGACTAAATTCTGGGAATTGGAAGAACTCCCTAATAGAGAGCCCCTGACTGACGAAGTAATTAAGCAATTAGCTCATTACGAAGGCAATAAGTTTTCTTGAGCTAAAAGTATCCTGGTAAAGAATATCAATGATATTTCTGAAAAGCATGAAAGAGCTATAGAGTTTCCGTTGGCTGAAGATGCTTAGCTCAAGAGTAATTTACAAGCTTCACGGATTTGCTGATGCTTCTTCTGAAGCTTACTCCGTTTCTGTTTATCTCATAATTCTCACTGAAGGTTTAAATAATGCTCACGTTTTTTTATTAATGGCTAAATCTAAAGAGGCTCCTCTTAAATACTTATCAATTCCACGCTTAGAATTATGTGGAGCATCCTTGCGTTCTGAGATATTCGAATTCCTCATGGATACAATGTCACTTGAAAATGTCCCCATTCTTTTTTCACATTGATTCAGTGACTGTTTTAGCTTAACTCGGTAAGCATCCTTCAAAAGTCCATTCGATTTAATTTTGACTCCTTCGCTCAGTTCGTTTGAAATCCGATAAGCCGGAATATTTTGGATCAAATATGTCCAAGTTAGTTCGTTCACGCTTTAACTGAAGGCTTTGGGTCAAAACGAAGGAGTTGCAAGAAATTCTCCTCTGAAAAACTTAAATCCATTTTTAGATTCTACTGGTTTTACCAATTCTTACGAAATCTAAAACACTCAGACAGCGTTTCTGGATCTTAAGATTGCGCCCTCTAGTTAAAGACCTAATCAAGGATTTTTTTGAATGTGCGCGAGAAAGAGCGATTCTTTTCCAGCAACTAATGGGGAATTCACCTGATTTACGAGTCTCACGATTCTGTCGTAGGATTGGAGAAGAAAAAAATGCATGTGGATTGAATAAATCCCTCACTCTTATTTCTCATTCTTATTCCCGATTGCCTCTTAATACTCTCGTAAGGTCAGAGACAGTACTGAGAAATCTAATTATTTTCCGCAATTATTTTCCTACTCTATCCATTTGTTGCTCCTCTTTTTTCGTTCGTGGATATAATTTCTAAATTTAAGAAAAGTTTTCTTATTTCCTTATTTGTGTCTTACGGTCCAATTTAAACAAAGTAAAAACGATTGTAGTTGTTACAAAAATCGTTAAATTTTCAACGTTTCTGCACTCACCGCGGGCCTTCATCAGAAAAAAATTCCTTCTATGAAATACAAAGTGTTTTTTCTTTTAAATACAATCAATGAAAACTAAAGTATAATAACAAATTAGAAAAATACTAAATTATTTTTGTTATTGCCTGGCATTTAAATACGCAGTCAATAATTACATTTAATTGTCAAAAAAATTTCGAATAAATATTCAATAATTTTAAACGTGTTCAAAAAACATACGACTCAAAATTTGGAACCTCTATGAGAGAAGCTCCAAAAACAATAAAAAATTACATTTGTTTATATAAATATCACGACGAAACAAAAACAAGCCACTGAACTGGACATTGACATAAATGCTAACAGATAATATGTATTAGTATTAACTGTTAGCATTTATGTCAATGTCAATGTCCAGTTCAGTGGCTTATTTCCGTTACGTCATGATATTTATATGAAGAAATGTAATTTTTTATTGTTTTGGAGCCTCTCTTATAGAGGTTTCAAATTTTTTAATTTCACTTGTACGTTTTTTGAACACCTTTAAAATTATTGCACATTTGTTCGAAAGTTTGTTGACAATTAAATGTAATTATTGACTGTGTATTTAAATGTCAGGTAATAACAAAAATAAGTTTGTATGTTTCTAATTTTGTATTATAATTTAGTTTTAATTGATTGTATTTAAAAAGAAAAACACTTTGTATTTTAGGGAAGGAATTTATTCTTGATTAAGGCACGCAGTGAGTGCCGAAACTTTGGAAATATAACGATTTTTTTAGCAACTACAATCGTTTTTTCTTTATTTAAATTGAACCGCAAGACCAAAATAAGGAAATGAGGAAACTTTTCTTAAATTTTAAGATCTAATTATTATCAGTAAACATCTTCTTGTACAAAACCATCCAATTTTTATAGGTCTCTTCTCTAAAGTTAGCAAAATCGAAGATAGCAACCGATGGTTGTTAAGGTCAGGATAGTCACAATAAGGTCAAATTCGACGAGCAAAGACTATTTACTTAATCAAAATATATGTATACATCAATTCTCTGCTTAAAACGTTTGCTTGTAGGGCATCGCATTTTTTTAAATAATCCATATTTCAACTTCTTACGACTAACAGTTTACAAGATATTTAGTTTGTTCATTAAGGGTACCGTTCTTTTGAGAAAAAAGCACTGAATAGTTTTTTCAAGCTATATTTCAGTTTGAAATCTGTATCTATTGAAAGTGGAGGGTCAGTTATCCTGTTCTCTCATACATTTTCTGTCACAGGATAGACAAAAAATGTTTGACGAAAATGAAACTAACATCATTTAGCAAGTATAATTTGAAGAATATTTCTGTATTTGACTTAATATTCCGGAATTTTTTTCGCCGAGAATTAAACTTTCAAAGCTAGACAGGAGGACTTTTGGTCCCGATTTTTATTGTGAGAGTATTCCGATGCGCAAAGCTAGGTTTTTGTGTAGTTTTTATTTTCGTGCAACTGCCTACTTCTGGGACTTGATGTCGAACGACACATAGAACTAATGACTGATAGTACTGAAATCCACGTCTTTGAGGCCTACTACATTTTATTAAATTAAAGGGCATTCGAGGGCAAGTATTACAAATTACTGAAGCTAACATTGAGGATAAATAAAAATGTAAAAAATGATAACCAATATGGAGACCTGAATCAAAATAACCAGGGTAAAAAACAATTAAAAAATCCATTTCCACCATTCGGATCACCATGTCTACTTTTTCGAACTCCATACCAACAAAATTTAAAACCTGTCTTCAGACCTAGATTCGCATCTAGTTTCTAATCAAATTTTCAACCTTAATTTCAATTAAATTATCGACCTAGATTAACAAACAATAGACCCAGATATCCTCACAACCCTTACTACCACATGTTAACCAAATGGCGTTTGACTAAAATCAAGGTTAAAGCAACCCAATGATCGAATTTCCTACAAAAAAAAAAAGAAAAATAATGTAGGAAATAATCATAACGAACAAAATTCCTAAAAATCGAATTATGCATGATGCCTACAACCTGGGAAAACGGAAGGGCGGGTATTAGCACCAAAAATAGTACTAACTAATACCGAAAAGCCAGAATTTCTAAATACGGATAAAGATGAAATAACGGAGGCACTCACGCATGCGAGAATCAGAGATTCAACTATTATTTTTCAAAAAATGATGAGATGCTCATGATAGATTCTGGCCTATTAGACACATCAAATTGATTGATTGAAATACTTTGCGCTCTATGACAGCCATGTCACAGAGCTTAAAACCAGTCTCCTGCCCAAAAGGAAGTAGCACCCCCAGCGAAGTAGCCATCTTCAAGATGAAAACGGAAGAAGTTGAAAGCAACTTCCCAGTAGTAACCTCAAAGAATAAGAATCGAAAGCTCACTAAAACATCCCATAATGCTTCAGACAGTGATAATAGTGGCCAATCCTCGGTCACTTCGATTAGAGGAAGCAGTATGACGTCGAGAACGTCAGTAATTAGCTCCGCGCAGCCTAACCTAAAAGGATAAATTGAGCCACCCAAAGGCAACACTAAAATATCAGCAGGACCGGGAAAATACCCCTATTAACGTAATTGTGGATAAGGCTAACCACCCCTACACAATTCCCCATAAACTCCTCAAAGAGTCCACTCAATACCCACCCAAAGTATATAACATTGGTCCAGATTTTCATTCATTTCGCGTGTCTTATCTTGAAGACTACCGTAAAATTGTAACTAATCTAGAGCAGCAAGGCGTCCAATACTATCTGTATAAAAGCATTAACTTGCTATCTATCAAGCTCGTCATTCGGAATATCCCCACTGCGTACCCGGAAAATTCAGTACTTTCTGAACTCAAAGAGGAAAGATACACTATTACGTCGGTCGCTCGTACGAGAAACCGACAAACTAAGAAAGCCCTACCTATGCTTCTGGTAACGGCCCCAAATACACCACAAGCAAAAGAGCTTCTTAATCTCCAGTCCATTGCCTTCAAAAAAATAAAAGTAGAACTCCACGTTAAACCAAAGAAAACTTCGCAGTGCTACAAGTGCCATTAAAAAAGCTTCTAAAAAGTTTAATAATAAACCAAAAATTTTTAATTTACAAAAAGAAACTGCTGCCTTTAAACCAGCTGTACAGATTGAACCAAAGGAAAATCCGACACATATCAATACCCCAGTAGTCAATGCCCCAATATCGAAAAAATCGCCGCTTTACAGCACACCCGTCGCCTCTAATCACAAACGAACACGATCAAAACTCACACTAAGCAGTCATCCAAAAGATCAAAACCCAATAATAATCAAGCTAAAGCACCAACCTCCGCGAAAATTCCCATCCCAAAAAACAAAAACGCTCCAGTAATCACACCCAAAAAAAGTTCACCTACTCAAGATACAAAAATAAACCCTTAAAAAGATCGCCTTTTGAACATATTTCCTCAATAGGGAAATATAATTTTGATCCATTTCGCAAACACGCGATGCCAAAACACAATGAAATAAGTCACCCAGGTCGAGGTGACTCTGCCACCCCCGACCTACTAGCAACTTTCTTTTTTTCGACCGTCTACTCCCCTTCCTTCTCTTCTTCTTTTCTCATTTTTTCTTCTGTAAAATAAATTGACAGATTTTTGTGGTTTTTCCCGCCTTCTGGCTTTTTCCCACACACAATTAACGTCCATTTAAATTCAAGTCATGTCAAATTTCTCTCAGATTGTATAATAATGTCCTAACGGGTAACGTACAACAACTTCTTGAAGTCCGACCATTCTTCGCCGCATCAGCCGCCCACTCCCGTGCATTGGATCTCACAAGAGGGGGCGATGGTTGGGGCCCCCTCATCCCCACCCCTTTTTCTTTCTTTCTTACCGATAGTCAGTCTGCCTCTGGACGAGCTCGAGCGAGCATGCAATCAACCGCTCTATTCGGCCGCAGACGGGCGTCCGTATGGAACTTAACCCCAGTCAGAAGAAGGCCCGGGCCAAACAACGGAGCCTAGCGATGGAACTCCAGAAGTGTTGGAAGTGCGGCCTTGTGCTACCCTTAAGGTGATGACTCACCACGAGTCGGTTTCCTCGACCGAGCGGGTGTGCTCAATATTCCTCGCACGCCAGGAGGACCTGCCACCCACTATTCTCGAAACCGAAAAGCCGTTTCACTTTCCCACGGAAAGATTTGGCTTATCCCGGGAACATCGAAAGGCATCCAGAGATAATTGGAGATAGAGCAGAATACGAATTCGTCATAAACAAATTTATGAGGAACACCCTGACTTCTTCAAATTCTCCAAAAAATTAAATATTGGGATATGCGAGGCTACAATCCGTGGGAATTGTTCATCAAATCGGAAGGAAAGAGTGCCTATTTCCAACCTCCTTGCAGGTTACGTGTACCTGAAACCTAAAGCACCGCAGGAATCTCACCGGCCTCTTTCGGGGCCAACAAACATTATACGAAGGATGATTTATTTTTGTATAAATTACAGGGAACATATCAATAGTAACAAAAGTAGCCCAGAATTAAAAAATATCGAAATCTGTTCTGTACCTATAAATCCTACTCAATTCCCAAAAACAAAACAAAAAAATAAAATTCCTGCAACAAATCCTACTAAGGGAATCCCTAGCCTAATAAGCGTTCCCATGTGATACAAATTTCAACCCCTAGAGAGCATTTTTTTACAATAGAATATAGGAGGAAACATATAAAGATCAAGCTAGTAATCTTTGGAAAAATAATCAAGTTAATAATCAAAAAAAGTTGAAAGGGGAATTTCTAAAAGCAAATGAGATATTGTAAATTGGTAACAGAAATCAAGGGGTTAATTTTAAAAATAAGGCCAAACAATAACCAATAAACAATAAAATCCAGGAAAATGGCATGAGGTAAAAAACAAAAGAGTTTACACATTGAAATTAAATATAAAAACACTCTTTCCCCTACCCCCCTCTAATCCCTTTTTAAAGAACTCTTTTTCCGCTATTTTCAAAAATCTTTCCCTTTCTATTGCTTTTTTCGCTTAAATACGAACAGCAATAGAAGTCTTCTATCATAAATTGATGGTTCAGAATTTTTTTTTTTGTTAAAATTATACTATTGCATGGAAGATTAAACTATCTTGTTAAAAATTATAATTTTTTTCAGTTGAGAATTATTGTTCTTGTCTAAAAATATAACTTATTAATTTTCGACAAAACATTGATCGTTCTCACTTAAAAATTCAAAAATATGATTAAAAATTTATTTATTCATATGTTTATTTGACTTTTTTTTAGTGAATAGTTAATCTTCTTGTTTAAACATTTAATAAGTTAAAAAAATTATTGAAAATTTGTTTAACTATGTAAAAAAATTATTTAAAAATATCAAATCAGGATATGGGATATCCTCAAAAATGTCCCAAAAATCTGAATTTCCTGTGTGAGGTACACACAATTTTGACAATGGAATCCAGTATTTCTGAAATGCATAGTGATTAAAATAGTTAGAAATCCTGAAAACATCAAGGTTCACAAACATTCGTTTGATAAAAAACCTCTTTGTACAAATCTCGAATATTCGGTTTCTTTCAATGTCCTAGCTTAGTATCTGTAAAATCTAAATTGCACAGTTTAGAGAATGCACTTTTCAACGGCAAAATCAGTTTTCATGATTCAAAAAATCAAGCTAATATGCACACTGCTGGTTTATATAATGCAAATGACGATTTATTATAATTTGGCAAGAATGTTCGAGAAATTGTTGACTTTTGTTAAAGTGTCACTTATTACGGCGCGACAGTTAACGCCCACCCATAATTAAGAGTCTAGTTGATTTTTCAAGACATAAACAGTCTAAGACAGATATACACACATACACATGTAAATCAAGAGCGAATTAACAGGTTAAAAGGGAAGAATGACTTTTAGACTGGCGTGAATAAAAAATCACGCGGTGACATAAACGAAAGTTTTTGTCGAAAAATACAAAACACCGAACATGGGCCCTTTCCTCGTTTCCTCCTTTTCTTGATTCTTCGATCCGTCGTCATACCGCTTTCTTTTTTCCATCGCAGTGCGCGCAGCTCGGCAAAATATTTTTCTTCACGTGGGTTCAAAGATCATTTCGCTGATCCGTTTCGTTCTGTTGCCATTGCTCGCACAAGACTAAGGATGCCCCTGAAGAAAAGTAAGAAAAAACTGGAACTGATTGAGAGAAAACTAAATTCTATGGCAGAGGCATCGGAAGCCATTTTTTGGTTGCTGATCGGATTGGGATGAGAAATAATGGGTTCACGGCGGGATTTTTATTTATTTGATTTAGACTTTAGAGCCTAACGTAAGGTGTTTTCATGCTTCTATAGATTATGAGCCGCATTGTAATAATAAAATATGGTGTATAGTGTGTCATAAGTTGTCAAACATTTATTACAAAGTGAGGGATATTTGTACAGAAAATTCGGTACAAAATATCAGCATTTTCAGACTATTGACAAAATATCATTTTAATTTTTACGAAAATTATAAACGTTTACTATTTCTTCATTTCATGGAAAACATTTATTAACTGTTTTTTTTAATTGTAATATTTTATTAAATAAATTCGATGTATCTAATTAAAAAAGAAACACAACATTCGAAATCAAGGTTCATTAAAAATGTATTTATAGGGTAAACTACAAACTCTTAAAAACCCGCAATATTTTTAGAAAAAAATTCATTTTGAATTTAACATCTGCTAGAGAGTCCCTCATGCGCTTTACGGAAAGTCGTAATTTTCTTAAAATACTGTGTTGGTTACGTTTACATTTTTAAACCACAAATTCAGTTAGTTCTTGATTTATTCTTTGTCTCTCAATTTTACTACAATGATGGGGAAGAATTAATTGTTTTTTACCATAAACTAATTAGATTATTTAAGAATAGTGGATTTAGTATTTACTGAAATATCGGATCATTGGGGAGAACTTTTTTCAAAGCTCTATTTCTCGAGGGCAGGGCTCGAGAAATAGTGCCTTCGAAATTATAATTTGCGAACCAATGTCCGATTATGAATGCCGAGAGCATATTTTAGGCTACATCAAAATTAAGCTTCATAATTATATCTAGAATTATTACCTACATATAAATATATATTAATTCAGGGATCTTGTGAAGTTTTGAATTAGAGCATCACTACTTTTACATTTTTAAATAAAGAAAAGCGTCGAACCAACCCTTCTCATACTTTTTTAATTTTCAACTTTGTATTTAATATTATAATATTTTTTATCTAGTAATTAGGTAAATTTCACCCTTATTTGAATTTTCGATTAAGTTGCCAAATGCCAATTTGCGCCATATCTTTGACAAATGGGTCTACACTATCAACAGCACTCGAGTGATTAAAGAATGCAAATAGAAAAAAGGCATTTTTGACTCATTGGCTTCTTATCGCTATTTTCATCTCAAGTTTTAATTTTATGTATAAAAATACATACAGAAATTAGAGTTGGATAATTTTTTTGTCCATACAAACAACTTTCAAAGTTGTAAGAGTTTTCGTTTATAAAAGAAAGAGGATAATCAAATTGACAATTTGTTACTTTAGCATTAGGGTGGTCCAAAAATTCTACTTTCGATTTTTGATGATCATTTTTTCGTTTTTCGGAAAAATAAATTCCTTATTTTTTTTTTAAATTGCTCAACATCAATTTGTGCTCAGGGGTTTTTGAAATTAACAGCAGCAAAAAAATTAAAATATCTACTTCCGGTCAAATTCATGCTAAAAACGGTATTTTTTATATTTATTCAACATGAATTTTTGTATTCGATAATTGACAAGTTTCGAAGTATTTATTAACTAATTTTCAATGGTTTAAAGAAATAATTTATCAACCACTAAGTAAATTATTAGAACATGATATAATAGAATCCTCTTGTTCCTATTCTTTGAACCCTATATTTATGATAAAAAAATCGTCGAAAGTCTATAGCTTTTGTTTAGACTTTAGAAAGGTCAATAATATTACAAAAAAGGACCTCTACCCAATCTCACTCCTGACTGAACACTTTAAGAACAGCAAAATTCAATTATAAAATGTCTAAAAACGGAATGTATCAATTCAAAAGGATGCCATTTGGTTTACCGAATGCTCCAGCCACTTTCCAGAGACATATGGACAACATGATCATTTCAGACTTGAACCTAAACGTTTTTTATTATTTAGACGATATAGTAATTGTAACTGAAAATATTGAAGATAATTTAAAATATTTAAATATTATATTGGACAGAATAAATTATGCAAATTTAAAAATCATTCCTGATAAATGTTAGTTTTTTTGCTTAGAAATTAAGTAATTAGGTTTTAAAGTGAACTCTAAAGGACTTAAAGTGGACGTAGAAAAAATATAACCAATCCTAGAATTCCCTAAACCTATATATAGTAAACAAGTACATTACATTATAGGGATGGCAAGTTGGTGCAGAAAATTCATTCCACACTTCTCCGAAATAATGGAACCAATGCACAGATTATTGGAAACAGGTAAAATAATGGGTTGGGGATTAGAACAAGATGAGGCTTTCCAGAAAATTAAAGATCTTTTAAAGTCAGCACGCATATCAACCTGTCGAAATTTCACGCAACTTTGCCGACTCGAAACAGAAACGAGTTATACAGGAATATGAGCCGTACTTACGCAAACAATTAACGGCGATCGGCATCTAGCTCTATAACCTAAAAAACCCCACTGACCGATTATCCCTGATGCTCTTTCGAGATCACGAGAATGAGAAAAAAAATATCGCGTTTGCGTTAGCTTGTAACGTAGAAAAGCAAAAGGCGTGCATTAGTGACAAAACCGATGACTTGTGCTCTACCAAAATCAGAAAAGTTAAAAAAGACCCGAAGAACATGAAAAAATGTGAATCAGAAATTCGCAACTCTATTTTTACAGAACTGACCCACTCAAATCTACTCTATTACCAGACCCAAAACCTTGGAAATAAGTCGTACCTCTAAGTTTGAGACGGCAAGACTATGGAACTATGCCTGGGGCGGAACTAGGCGAAAAAATCTTTATTTCTTTCATAAGGATTCTCCACAGCATAGACTACTTCTAGCTCTATTTCTCCCTGTGAAATGTATATACGATTTTCAGGGTTTCTATATGATACACAGTTAATAATAGATATGTTGAATGTTTTACCACTCATTTTTCAAATATTTATGGTAATGTAATTTTATACAATTAAAGACAATTTACATTATTGAGCCTCATAAAACAGTAAGACCGTTTAATGATAATCTTAAAGCCACAGTTTCTATTTACCATTTTGCTCCTAGAAACTATCTGGGCTAATTATTACTATTATTAAATTTCAGTCAACGTGCTCTGGCTGAAGTTACTGAGATGATACGTACCAGTCATTTGGTTCACAAGGGTCTCGTGAATATTCAGCCTGGAGTTTACCCTGAAGCTGCTGAAATGAACGACATGACTTTCGGAAATAAAATAGCTTTGTTAAGTGGCGACTATTTACTCGGTAATAGTTGTGCAGAGCTTGCTGCATTGAGGAATCAAGATGTAAGTTGAAATTTTGTTGAGTAAATTTTAGATATTTCATAATTTGTTTCGACAATAATTACGTTTCAGGTATCATATTAGCACAACTGTGAAATTAGCCTGGCGTGCACATTCTTACCGCTATTCTAACTTCATACAGTGGAAAAAATCATGGTGCAGGGGGGTACCAAGTACTCTGGAATCAATGCCGTCCGCGTGGGCTGGACGCGTATCGGTCCGAGAATGGAACTGCGACAGTTCAATTTTTTTGGGACCAGCTTGATTCGGCTAGCGAACGCCCGACGTACCAGTATCGAGACAACATTGCTTCTGCGGATGCGGGAC
>JAAAKG020211477.1:3721-22545 GCA_010014905.2 Druon quercuslanigerum | reverse complement strand
AATCTTTAACCAAGAAATTTTTGTACTCAAAATGAAACAGGTAAAGTTTGAGTTAAAAAAATTAATTTAAAGAAAAGGATTTTTAACAAAATGTTTAAATTTACAATCTTTACATTCATGTTTAAATAAATAGTTAAATTTCTCAAAAATTACATTTTGAATTAAAAAAATTAATTTTTTACAAAAAAGAAAAAAATAACTTTTAAGAAAATAGTTAAATTTTTAACAAAATAAATAATTTTTAACTAAAGCGATAAGACTTCCATAAAAAAACAATTTTTAATCAAAAAGTTCAATTTTAAAACAAGAATTATTATTTTCTTCTAGAAAAGACGAATTTTCAAAAAAGTACATAAATTTTTAACTAAAAAATGATTTTTTAAACTAAAAATGGAAAAGTTAATTTTCAATTAAAAAAATTAATTTGCAGTAAAAAATACTAATTTTAAACAAACTAGTTTAGTTATGATTGTATATTAATTTTGTTGATTAAAATTTATATTAATTTTTAATGAAATTCTAGAATTTTTAATAAAAAGTATGAATCTTCAACCAAGAAGATTAGTCTTTTATAAGAAGACGAATTTTAAACTAAGAAAGAGAAATTTTTGTACACAAAATGGATTTTTAACAAAATATTTAAATTTACAAACTACACACGAATTTTTAAATAAATACTTAAATTTTTGACTAGGACAGATAAATTTTCTACCAAAAACTGGAGAGTTAAATTTCAGGTTAAACAAATTAATTTTTAATAAAAAAGAAAAAGTAATTTTTAACAAAATAAATAAATTTTTAACTAAAGCGATGAGACTTCCATAAAAAACAATTTTTAATCAAAAAGATCCAATTTCAACCTAGAATTATTATTTTCTTCTAGAAAAGACAAATTTTCAACTAAAAAAAAAGATTTTTAAAACTAAAATGGAAAAGTTACATTTTTAAATTAAAAAAATTAATTTTAAGCAAAAAATACCAATTTTTTAACAAAATAGTGTATTTTTGTACAAAAAAATTAAATTGAAACTACAAGAATTACCAAATTTCATTAACAAATTTTTGATAAAAAAATATTAAGTATTCACCAAAGTGAATTAGTTGCCCTTAGAAGAGCCGAATTTCCAAAAACTCAACAAAATTTTCAACTTAAAAAGATATATTTTCAACCAAAAATGGATTAATTAAATTTTAACTTAAAAAAAAACAATAATAATTTTCAACCCAAAAGTGTAAAATTAGCCAAAAATGGATTAGTTACATTTTCAATTTAAAAAATAATTATAAAAAACAGATTTTAAACTAAATAGTTAAATTTTGAACCAAAAAAAAAATATATACTTGAATGAAAAACGGAATAGTTACATGCAGTTTTACATAAAAAAATCATTTTTAACCAAAAAATAATTAATTTTTACTAAACTAGTTTAATTATTATTTTATATTAATTGTTTTCATTAAAATTTATATTAATTTTTAATAAAATCCTAGAATTTTTAATTAAAAGTATGAATCTTCGACCAAGAATATTAGTTTTATATAAAAAGACGAATTTTTAACTTAGAAAGAGAATTTTTTGCACACAAAATGGATTTTTAACAAAATGTTTAAATTTACAATCCACACATTAATTTTTTAATAAATAGTTGAATTTTTCACTTGGATGGATAAATTTTCTACCAAAAACTAAAAATTTTCATTTCAAGTTAAACAAATTAATTTTTAAATAAAAAGAAAAAGTCATTCTTGATGAAATAGTTAAATTTTTAGCAAAATAAATAAATTTTGAACTGAAGTGATGAGGCTTCCATAAAAAACAATTTTTAATCAGAAAGATCAATTTTCAAACAAGAATTAATAATTTTTTTTAGAAAAGACGAATTTTCAAAAAGTACAGAAATTTTTAACTAAAAAAGATGATTTTTTAAACTAAAAATGGAAAAGTTACATTTTCAAATTAAAAAAATTAATTTTTAGCAAAAAATACCAAATTTTAAGAAAATAGATACATTTTTTCACCAAGAAATCAGGTTTTGAACTAAAAGAATTATTCTTTCATAAAAATTTTTTATACGAAAAATATTAATTATTCACCAAGGTTAATTATTTGCGCGTAGAAGAACCAAATTTCCAACAAACTGCATAAATTTCCAACTAAAAAAGATTTATTTTCAACCAAAAATGGATTAAATTAATTTTAATTTTAAAAAAAAAACAATAATTTTTAAGTAAGTTCATTCTTCAAAAAAAAAATTTTGCTAAAAGTATGAATGGTTAATTCAGAAGAATATTTTTTTACCAATAAGACATATTTCCAACGTAACACATTAGTTTTAAAACAAATGTTTAAATTTTCAACAATAACAAAAAAATTCGACCAAAAAAGGAACGATTATTTTTACTGTTAAAAACAGTATTTTTAATAACAAAAAATTATTTTCAACTAAATAATTCCATATTTTATTAAAGAAATTCATTATTATAAGTTTTCTACAAAAAAGACGATTTTTCAACTTAAAAAGACAAATTCTGTTTAAAAAATTTAACATATAAATTTTCAACCACAAAGTTTTATTTATTGTAAGGCATTGTTTTTTAACCGAATACTTGAATTTTCAACAACAAAAAAATGTAATACATGACTTTACATAATTTGATCTTTATACCCAAAAAATGTAATTCCTGTAAAAAAAATTAATAATCAACAAACTACAGGAATTTTTAACCAAAAATGGAAACGTTACATTTTAGTCCAAAAATTAATTTTTACAACAAAAAAAAACGAATTTTTAACGAAATATACAAATATGAAACCAAACAGATAAATTTTTAACTAAAATGATAAATTCTACAAGTTCAATTTTTAACTAAATTAATGAATTTTAAACTAGAAAAGATAAATTTTTACTCAAAAAGGAAATAGTTCAATTTTCAGTTTGGGAAATTAATTTTCCACTCAAAAAGGGAATTTTTTAACAAAGATGTTCAAATTTTTATAAGTCGCTAAATTTTCAACTAAAAGCATGAATTTTGGAATCAGGAAAATATTTTTTCTCACAAGAAATACGAATTTCCAATTAAGTACATGAACTTATTTAACGAAACAGTCAAATTTTTATAAAAAAGGATCAATTTTTAGTTAAAAAATATATCTTTTCTATAAAAATTAGAATAACTAAGTTTTAAGCAAAGAAATATTATTAACAAAATCAAAAAAGAATCTTTAAGAAAATTTTCCGTCACAAGTTCTCAACAAAATAAATGAATTATAAACTAAAAACGATAAGTTTTTAACCAAAAGTGGAAGATTTTTATTTTTAGTTTAAAAAATTAATTTCCAACCAAAAACGAAACGAATTTTTAACGAAATAGTTCTTTTTTTAACCAAACAGATGAAGCATCAACCAATCACATGGATTTTATAAAAAATATTTCAACCTTGAAACAAAGTATTTAAAAAACTTGTCAAATTATGTTAACTGCAAATAGCCTTCTAATAAATCGGGCTAATGGAAACGTAAACATTTAGGGCCTTCTCCACCGTTTCCAGTTAAAATGCATAATATTGCCCAATCTGCGCATGTGAGTACTCGCGCACTGCGCCTTTCTGCTACCTTGCTGGTATTTTTCAGACAGGAGTCGTCACCGTCTCTCGTCTCCCGCAGTTCTAGAAATTAGTAAACCGCGAGTTACTAAACCGAGAGTAGTGTGTACTAAGCAGATTAGTAAAGTTCTCTTACTAATCAATTTATTAACATAATTCTGAACATTCCATTTAGTTGAAACTGATAAAATTACTTATTTAGCACTCAGACGCAATGCTCCTAATGGAATTTTTTTGCACCTAATTGTGAAATAATTTAGTCTAAAAAAATTAGTCATACTTTTCGGTGAAAAATTCTGCTGCTTTGTTAAGAATTGAAACTATTTCGAAGAAAATTTACTTTTCATTTAAATGTTCTATTTTAAGGTTAAAGCGAAAACTACAATCTTTTCTGGATTAAAATTAAATTGTTTTTTGAAAATTTGTTTTTTTCTTTTTAATTAAAAATTAACGTTTGAAGATAAATTTTATCTTTCATGGATAAAAATGCAAATATTTGGTAGAGAATTCAACTAATTTTTTACAAAACATCCTTTTCGGTAGAAAATATTCGTCTTTTGAATTAAAAATTAAATTTTTTTCTTAAAAACTTCTTTTTGTTTAATAATTTATATTTTGACCTTTAAAATCAAATGGAAGCTTTTTTGAATGAAATTCAATTATTTAAACATTCGTTTTTTTTAAAAAAATTCATCCGTTTCAAGAAAAAATTTAGCTGCGTTGGAAAAAAAATGCAAGTTTGTTAGAGAATTCAACACTTTTGTTAAAAAGTCATCCTTTTCTAGTTAAAAACTCATATTTTTGGAAAATTTTATAATATTTTTCTAGTGACAAATCAATTGAAGTCTTTTTAAACAGAAAACTCAACAAGTTTTTTCAAAATTTATCTTTTTGATTTAAAAAATCATTTATTTTCGCAGAAATGTAATTTTTTTAATGAAAATTTCATATTTTGGTTAAAATTGATTCTTCTTTGCTTAGGTGCTCAACTAGTTTCTTTGAATGATTTGGTTGAAACAGTTTGTTGAAAATTATTTTTTTGTTGAAGATTTATATTTTAAGATGAATATTCATATCTTTGATTGAAATTTTAACTGTTTAGTAAAAAAGTCTATTTTTAATATATAATATAATTAATAATATATAATATATAATTTTCTGGGTCTGAAATTTCATTTTTGTTAAAAAAATTAATTTTTAACCAAAAACGAAATGAATTTTTAACGAAATAGTCATATGTTTAACCAAAGAGATAAATCATCAACCAAACACATGGATTTTATACAAAATAGTTCAACCTTGAAAAAAAGTATTTTAAAAACTTGTTAAATTATGTTGGCTGCAAATAGGCTTCCTAATATATCGGGCTCATGAAAAGGTAAACATTCAGCGCCTTCTCCACCGGTTTCAATTTAAATGCATAATATTGCGCAATCTCCGCATGTGATTACTCGCGCACTGCGCCTTTCTGCTACCTTGCTGGTATTTTTCAGGCAAAAGTCGTAACCGTCTCTCGTCTCTCGCAATTCATTTATTTGAAAGTGTTAAAATTATTAATTAAGCAGTCAGACACAGTACTCATAATGGAATTTTTTTGCACCTGAATGTGAAATAATTTAGTCTAAAAAAGACTATTGCCAAAATTTATAAAAAGATGGATTTCTGGGGACGAATAGGAGGAAAGCGAAAATTGATGATAAAAGTTATCGCATGGGAGTCAGGAGGTCGAGAAGGGACAGCCACGATCCCTGTCCAGAACATTATTAGTTTAGCTCCACTCTCAGCCTGACGCAATTCGCGTTCGCCAAATATTTTTCTAAATCTTCCGACCAAACGAGAATTTTCGTGTATTACATTGTATATACATTGGCGCCTTTTTGTCGAGTGTAGGGTGAGCAGCTGCTTCTCCTAATCTTGGGGTGGTTCGGGGTTGTATGAGTTAAAAAAGATTGCTACTATAAAAAATTTCAATCTTCTGTTTTCATTTTTTGTTGAAAATTGAATCATTCCAGTTGAAGATTCATAAGTTTAATTGGAAATTTAACTACTTGGTAGGAAATTAAACACTTTTAATGAAAATTAAACTTTTGGGTTGAATATTCGTAAGTTTAATTTAAATTTTATCTCTTTAGTTGAAAATGTAACTATATTTTTGAAAATTATTTTTTTTGGTATAAAATTATTTTTTGTATCAAAAATATTAGGATTCTAATTGAAAATTTAACTCAAGCGGAAAATTTAATTATTCCATGTTTGGTTCTGTAGGGAACTTCCACTACGTGTATTGGAAGCTTATTTCCGAAACGTATCAAACTTGCGGCTGGATATCTCGACCACTGTTGAAGCGAATATTTGTTGAAAAATGTAAATCATTTTTCAGAGCACTTTTTCCTGTCAAAAAAAAAAAATTTTCTGACGGAGCGCAAACTTTTGTTAATTAATAGTATATAAGGCGCATATTTATGGAATTCAAGGAATTCATGGAATTTAAACAATTTGTGGAATTCACAGAATATGTATTTTAGTAATTTGTCATTTTTATTTAAGAGTTTATATTTTTCAGTAGATATATTGCATCTTCCTTGGCTAAAAATGTAACTATTTTCTTGAAAATTCTACTATTTCATAGTAACTTTACTTTTTATTTAAAATTCGTATTTTTGTGTTGAAAAGTCAATTCAAATCTTTTTGTATGAAGAGTCAAATATTTTTTTGAAAATTGTCCTTTTGATTTAAATGTTTACCTGTTTTAGTAGATTTAAATTTTTTTTGACAAAACTGCAACTTTTTTGTTACAAATTCAACAATTTTGTTAAAGCCATATATTTTGTTTGAAAATTCTGCTGCTTTGTTGAAAATTTACTATTTTGTAAAAAAAATTTTTGTATCAAAAATTTTACAATTCTAATTGAAAATTGAAATATTTTCTTGAAAAAATGTAAATAATTTTTCAGAACACTTTTTCCTGGCGAAAAAAAATGGAATTCACGAAATAAAAGGAACTTACGAAATTCAAAGAATTCATGGAATTCTCGGAATTTAGGGAATTTGCGGAATTCACGCAATTCATTGAATTCACATATTTCCCGGAACTCAAGAAGTTAATAAAATTCCTGAAAATCACGGAATGCATTTAATACGCGGAATTCACGGAAATCACGTAATTTATGGAATTCACGGAAATTATTAAATTCACTGAATTCTCGGAATACATTGGATTCACGGAATTCATGAATTCACGGAAATGTTAGAATTCACGGAAATGGAATGCAAAATTGTAGAATTCATTGAATTTACGGAATTCCAGGAATTCATGAGATTCAATAAGCGAATGAAATTTTATTGAAATCACAGAATTCACAAAATGTATGCAATTTGTGAACTTCCACGAATTCCTTGAATTGCATAATTTCTGCTAATTCCTTCGATTCCATAAATTTTGCGAATTCCGTAAATTCCATGAATTTCATCAACCAAAATAATTCCGTAAATTCCTTGAATTCAGTGAATTCCATAAAATCCGCTAATTTCTTGAATTCAATGAATTTCGCGAATTCCATCAATTCCGTTAATTCCATTAATAAATCGTATTTCGTGAATTCCGTTCATTACCTAAATTCTATGAATTCCGTGATTTCAGTAAAGTCCGTAAATTCAATTAATTCCGCGAATTTCATTAATTCCAAGAATTCAATTAATTCCGAGAGTTTCATGAATTCCATTATTCCGTGAATTTAATTAATGCTATAAATTTCGCTATAAAATTCAATGAAATCACGGAATTCACACAATGTATGCAATTTCTGTACATCCACGAATTCCTTGAATTCCATCAATTCCGCGAATTCCTTCAATTCCATGAATTTAGCGAATTCCGTGAATTCCATGAATTCCATCAACCAAAATAATTCTGTAAATTTCTTGAATTCCGTGAATTTCTTGAATTCAATGAATTTCGCAAATTCCATAAATTCCCTGAATTCCATTAATAAATCGTATTTCGTGCATTCCGTTAATTATTATTTTATATTATTTTTTTTGTTGAAATTTGTATTAATTTTTTAAAGAATACTAAAATTTTTAAATAAAAGTATGAATCTTCAACCAAGAAGATTAATTTTATATAAAAAGAAGAATTTTGAACTTAGAAAGAGAAATTTTTGTGCACAAAATTCAACAGGCCAAGTTTGATTTAAAAAAAGTTAATTAAAAAAAAGGATTTTTAAGAAAATGATTAAATTTTTATTCTATACATTAATGTTTAACTAAATAATTGAATTTTTGCCTTAGACAGATGCATTTTCGACAAAAAACCGAAAAGTTACATTTTAAGTTAAAACAAATTAATTTTTAACAAAATAAGGCAGTTTTAAAACAAATATTTAAATTTTTTAATAAAATAAATAAATTTTTAACCAAAGCGACGAGACTCCCATAAAAAACAATTTTTAATCAAAAAGATCAATTTTCGTTCCGTGAATTTCGTGAATTCAACAAATTCGATGAATTCCTGGAATCCCGCAAATCCAGAGAACCCGGTGCTTTAAATGAATTCCTTGAATTCCGTGATTTCAGTGAATTCCATGAATGCAATTAATTCCGTGAATTTAATGAATGCCATAATTTTCGTGAATTCCTTGAATTCCATAAATTCCGTGAATTTAATTAATTTTGTAAGTTCCTTGAATTCCATGAAATCTACGAATTTCGTGACTTCTGTAAATATCTTTTATGAATGCTATAAATTTTGCGAATTCTTTAAATCTCCGAATTCCTTGAATTCCGTGATTTTTATAAATTCTTAAAGTTCCTCGAATCACGTGAGATTCTTGAATTCTATCAATTCCGCAAATTGTAGAAACTTCGTGAGTTCCTTGAATTCCATTAATTCCGTGAATTTCATGAATTCCATGAATTTAGTTAATTCCTTGAATTTCATAAATTCCATTAATTCTGTGAATTTAATGAATGCTATAATTTCCGCTATTAAATTCAATTACCTAAATTCCATGAATTCCGTGAATTTCGTGAATTCAGCAAATTCTATGAATTCCGCGAATTCCGCAAGTCCAGAGAACTCGGTGCTTTTAGTAAAATCCTTAAATTCCGTGATTTCAGTGAATTCCATGAATTCAATTAATTCCGTGAATTTAATGAATGCCATAATTTTCCTGAATTCCTTAAATTCCATAAATTCCGTGAATTTAATTAATTTTGTAAGTTCCTTGAATTCCATGAAATCTATTCCGTGACTTCTGTAAATATCGTTTATGAATGCTATAAATTTTGCGAATTCCTTTAAATCTCTGAATTCCTTGAATTCCGTGATTTTCATAAATTTTTAAAATTCCTCGAATCACGTGAGATTCTTGAATTCTATCAATTCCGCAAATTGTAGAAACTTCGTGAGTTTCTTGAATTCCATTAATTCCGTGGATTTCGTGAATTCAACCAATTCTATGAACTCCACGAATTCCGCAAATCCAGAGAACTCGGTGCTTTTAGTGAATTCCTTGAATTCCATCAGACAGAATAATTCTGTAAATTCCTTGAATTCCGTGAATTCCATGAAATCCGCAAATTTCTTGAATTCATTGAATTTCGCCAATGCCATCGAATTCGTGAATTCAATACATTTTGTGAGTTCCTTAAATTTAATGAATTCTGCGAATTCCGAGACTTCTTTGAATTTTTTAATTCCGGGAATTGCATAGATTCCGTGAATTTCTTCATTTCTATAAATTCTTTAAATTTTATGAATTTCGTGAATTTTATGAATTTTGTGAATTCCCGGAATTTTTTGAATGTGGTGAATTCCGTGAATTCCATTAATTTCGTGATTTCCTTAACAGCGTACACTTTGTAGTCAAAAATTCAACTATTTGGTTTAAAATTGGTATTTTTATCATAAAATTTATCCTTTTCAGATAAAAATTCGCCGTTTCTGATAAAATATTAATATTCTTGGTCGAAAATTTAACTTCAGGTTAAGCTGGTGCTCCCCCTAATCTTAGGGTTGGTGGCAGTTAAATAAGTTAACGGTTACTACTAAAAAAATTGCAATCCTTTGTTTTTATTTGGTTAAAAATTCATTTTTTCTTAATGTCAAAAATCAACTTTTTGCTTCTTTATTTTAGTTGAAAAATCACACCTTTGTCTGAAAATTTAATTATTCGCAGCTCAAAAATCATTGTTTTTTTTTTGTTGGAAAAAATGTATTTTTTGAACTAATAATTTAACTATTCCACACGAAAAGAAATACGTTGTAATATTTGCCAAGAATACCATGATCGCAAAGCTTTTTATGTTGTCCTTAGCGGTAAATTACCCTCACTTTGAACGCTCATCACTCTTTAAAAAAAAAATCGCAGAATATTCTAGCCGAATACACTCGAAAGCTTAAAGTCTCCCGCGTTAAAAGATATATATATTATTGTTCTAAAAAATTTGTTACGCTAGAGCTGATATAAAACGTGTCAAAAAACGATCTTTTGGAGGCTTTTTTAGCCTCGACTTTCGAGACTTGCTAACACCAGCTGGAAGTCTTAAAAAATTTGAAAAAATTCACAGACGCTCCTTAAAGTGTCAAAAATAGAACGCAGTTATTAAAATTTTGAAATATTAAATTGTTTGCTAATTATAGACCGTTTTCCGAAAAATCTTGACTCAGACAGCCTCCGAAACCTCGTTTTTGAACACGTTTCACATCAGCGATAGCGTAACGAATTTTTGAGAATAACAATATACATATCGTTTAACGCGGGAGACCTTAAGCTTTCAGTTGTACCCGGCGAAAATTTTCTGCGATTTTTTTTGAACGATTCGTGAGCGTTCAAAGTGAGGGTCGCGTACTTTTGACGCCGACTTCAGTTGAAAGTAGTCAGGCTCTTACTCAAAATGATTGGAATTACCAAATTATTATTTATATTGTTTTTTTTAAATTAATTTATTTATTAAACATTTTTCTTGTCTTTGGGGGGGGGGGGGAGTCGAGACATTTCGTTACGATTTGTAATGCGAATTGGCAAATTGGCAAATACTTTCTCCTGAAGACTATCTTTTTAGTTATGAATTTTATTGTTTGGTGAAAATTATAAAAATTTTCTTAAATAGACATTGTTTCTGGTTGCAAATTCAACTGTTTGCAAAAAACCGTCTTTTTGGGTCAAAAAATCAACTAGTTTCGTAGAGCATTAACCATTTGTCAAAAATTGATATTTTGTGGCTGATAAGTCAACTGAAATCTATTTCGGATGAAATTTTTTTTTTAAATTGTCTTTTTGATTCAATAGCTTATATTTTTTAGTAGATATATTGTATCTTCCTTGGATAAAAATGTAACTATTTTTATGAAAATTCAGCTATTTCATAGAAATTTTACTTTTAATTTAAAATTCGTATTTTTCTGTTGAAAAGTCAACTCAAATCTTTTTGGATGAAGATTCAAATATTTTTGTGAAAAACAGTCCTTTTGATATAAAAGTTCACCTGTTTTAGCAGATTTTTCATTTTTTTTTTTTTTTGACAAAACTGCAACTTTTTTTTCAATTTCAACAATTTTGTTAAAGCCATATTTTTTGTTTGTAAATTCTGCTGCTTTGTTGAAAATTAACCTATTTTGTAGAAAAATTACTTTTTGTTTAAATTTAAAATTTTGCGATAAAGAGAGAACGAAACTCCTTTCTGAATTAAAATTCCACTACTTTTTCGACTTTTTTTTAAATTAAAAAGTGATCTGTCATTAGAGAAATTTTATCTGTCATAGACATCTGTCCAATACGTCTTTTTGACTTAAAAATTCAACTATTTTCTAGAAAATACTATAGTTTCATTTAAAATTCGACTTTTGGTAAAAAAAATCTTCTTAGTAGAAAATCCATATTCGTAGTCTAAAAATGAAGTTATTTTTTAAAAAATTCAAATATTTTGTTAAAAATGGGTTGAATTATTCATTTGTGGCAAACTATACTATTTTTTATTTTAGATTGATAATTAAATTTTCTTCTAAAAAAATCCGTCTTTTTACTTAAAAATTCCACTATTTTGTTAAGTTAATTATTTCCGAACAAACATTATAAAATCTTTCTTAAAAATTTGTCCACTTGGATTAAAAATTCATATTTATGTTTAAAAAATAATTTTTCTTCGTTAAAAATTATCTGTTTTGTCAATAATTCAAGTTTTTAGGTAAAAATTGGTCTTTTGGTAATAAAAAATTTTCTGGATTAAAAATTCATATTCCTTCATACTATTTTTTTATTTCAGATTGATAATTAAATTGTTTTCTAAAAAATCCACCTTTTTACTTGAAAATTCAATTATTTTGTTAAATTAATTATTTCCGAACAAACATACTACTCTTTCATGAAGACTTGACTTTTTGGTCAAAAATCCAACTTTTCTTGCTGGAAATTCAATTACGTTCGAAAAAAATCTTCTTTTTTGCTTAAAAATTCAACTACTTGCAACAAAATTGAAGTTTTTAGGTAAAAATTGGTCTTTTGGTAAAAAATAATTTTCCGGGTTGAAAATTCATCTTCGTAGCCTAAAAATGCATTATTGTTTTGGATCGGAAATTTATATTTATGTCAAAAAAATTATATGTATTTGCTATAAAAGATCTGTTTTCAAAAATTAAATTTTTTCGGATTTAAAATTAAATCTTTTTTTGAAAATTCAACAATTTGCTTTAAAATTGAAGTTGTTCATCCAAAATTCGTCTTTTGGTAAAAAAAAATCTTCTTGTTAGACAATTTGATCTTCGTAGACTAAAAATGCAGCTATTTATAAAAAAAATTCAAAGATTTGGTTGAAAATTTAATTACTTTGTTGAAAATTCATATTTATCTTAGAAAAAACATCTTTTTGTCTAAAAAGATATTTTTTGTCAAAAACACAACTTTTTGGATAAGGAACTAATTTGTTTTCGAAATAATTCGTCTTTTTAACTTAAAAATTAAAGAGTATGCTTTAAAACAGAAGTTTCTCATTAAAATTGCTTTTTTTGGTAAAAAAAAAATTTTCTTGATTGAAAATTCATCACCGTAGACTAAAAATTTAGCCATTTGTAAAAAAATCAAATTTTTTGTTGAAAATTCAACTATTTTCTAGAAAATACTATAATTTTATTCAAAATTCCTCTTTTGATAAAAAATTTTTCTTTTTTGAAAATCCATATTCGTAGTCTAAAAATTACGTTATTTGTTAATAAATTTTTTTTTTGAAAATTCATCTTTATGTTGTAAAAATAATCCTTTTTGGCTAAAAAAATCTTTTTTGTTCAAAATTTAATTTTTCGGAATCAAAATTTAATTCCTTTCTCAAAAATTCGTGTTTTTGATTTGAAAATTCAACAATTAAACAATTTCATCTTCATAGACTAAAAATTTAGCTATTTGTTAAACAATTTAATGATTTTGTTCGACATTCAATTATTGTTTTAAAAATTCAACTAGTTTGTTAGATACACCTTTTTGGTTGAATATAATATAATTTTTTTGTTAATTTACCCTTTTGGACTGAAAATTAAATTTATGTTAGAAAAATAATCCTTCTTGGCTAAAAAATATCTTTTTTGTTTAAAATTCTATTTTTTGGATTCAAAATTTAATTGTTTTCTTAAAAATTTGTATTTTTGACTTGAAAATTCAACAATTTGCTTTAAAATTGAAATTTTTAATTAAAAATTCGTTTTTTGGTAAAAAAAACTTCTTGTTAGGCAATTCATCATCCTAGGCTAAAAATTCAGCTATTTATAAAAAAATTCAAAGATTTGGTAAAGAATTTAATTATTTTGTTGAAAATTCAACTAGTTTTTGAAATTCATCATTTATGGTTAAAAAACACCATTCTTTTTTTTAAATTTATATTGTTTGATTAAACATTCATATTTATGTTAGAAAAATCATCTTTCTTGACAAAAAATACTTTTTTTTAAAATTCAAAATTTTTATTTTTATATTTATATTTTATAATATTTATCTTAGAAAAATCATCTTCCGTGGCTAAAAAAGATCTTTTTTCCAAAATTCGTCTTTTGGTAAAAAAAATCTTCATTGTTGAAAGTTTATATTCGTAGTCTAAAAATTACGTTATTTGTTAATAAATTAAAATATTTTGTTTAAAATTTATTTTATGTATGTAAAATTAATATTTTCTGCTTAAACATAATTTAAAAAAAAAATTCGGATTGAAAATTCATCTTCATGTTAGAAAAATAATTCTTCTTAGCTAAAAAAGATATTTTTTGATCAAAATTCAATTTTTCTTATACAAAATTTAATTGTTTACTCAAAAATTTGTATTTTTGACTTAAAAATTAACCAATGAAAGAATTTAATCTCCGTAGACTAAAAATGCAGCTATTTGTTAAACAATTTAAAGATTTTGTTCAAAATTTGATTATTGTTTTGAAAATTCAAATAGTTTGTGAAATTCACCTTTTTTGGTAAAATATACTATAATTTTTTTGGTAATTTACCCTTTTAGAATAAAAATTCATATTGATTTTAGAAAAACAATCCTTCTTGCTAAAAAATATATGTTTTGTTCAAATTCAATTTTTTTTTATTCAAAATTTAATTGTTTTCTCAAAAAGTCGTATTTTTGACTTGAAAATTCAACAGTTTTCTTTAAAATTAAAATTTTTCATTAAAAATTCGTCTTTTGGTAAAAAAAATCTTTCCGTAAGAAAATTTTATTTTTGTGGACTAAAAGTTTAGCAATTTGTTAAAAAATTCGAAGATTTTGTAGAAAATTAAATTTTGTTTGTGATAATTTTTCCAAATTAATCTCCTACAAAATTAAAGTTTTTGTTTAAAAATTGGCCTTTTGGTAAACATTAATTTTCTCGGTTAAAAATTTATTTTCGTAGACTTAAATGCAGCTACTATTTAAAAAATTAAATTTTTTGTCAAAAACCTATCTAATTTGCTAAATTCATGTTTTCTTTTTAAATATACTATCCTTTTTTAATTTGTCTTTTGGATTGAAAATTTAATTGTTATCGAAAAAAATCGTCTTTTTGACTTGAAAATTCAACAATTTGCTTTAAAATTAAAGTGTTTCATTAAAAATTGGTTTTTGTTTAAAAAATCTTCTTGTTAGACAATTCATCTTCGTACATTGAAAATTCAGCTATGTGTTAAAAATTTAACTATTTTGCGTAAAATGTAATTATTTTGTTGAAAAATCATCTTTCTGCATTAAAAAGTCTCTGTTTTGTGAAAAAAATTATTTTAAAAATAATTATTCAATTATATTAAAAAAAAATCGTCTTTTTTGCTTAAAAATCAAACTATTTGCTTCTAAACTGAAGTTTTTAATTAGAAATTCAACTTTAAAAAGAAAATTTTTCGTTTTTTTATTTAAAATTCCTTTATTTTAGTACAAATTTCATTTTTCATAGATAACAGTGCAACTTTTTGGTACAGACTTATACAATTTTTTGAAAATTCATTCTTTTTTAATAAAAAAATTTGTCTTTTTGGATTAGAGTTAAAACTTTTTTCTTAAAATCCATTTTTTTAAATTCATATTTTGAACTTAAAAAGTCAACTGGAATCTTTTTTAAATGAAAGATCAAAAATTCAAAAAAAAATTTTAACTAAAAATGTATCTGTTTTGAGAAAAATTTTATCTGTTTTGGAAAAAAATTCAACTGTTTGGTAGAGAATTAAACAATTTTTTAAAAACTCATCCTTTTTATTTAAAAGTTCGTCTTTTTGGATTAAAAATTCAATTCCTTTTGTAGAAGTCTATTTTTGAATAAAAAATTAATATTTTGATTGCGAAAAATCAACTGAAATCTTTTTAAATAGAAAAAAAACTATTTTTTCAAAATTTATCTTTTTGTTTTAAAAAATCATCAGTTTAAGTAGAATTGTCATTTTTTTAATGAAAATGACACTTTTTTATTAGGAATTATTCTTCATGGTTTGAAATTTCATTTTTGTTGTGTAAAATTGGATCAGTTACGGGAAAAAGTAATTTTTTGCTGAAAAGTCGTATTTTTTGTTTGAAAATTTAATTTTCATAGAGAAAATTCGCCTTTCGGCTTGAAGTTAAAACAATTTTGCTAAAATTTTATATCTTTCTGCAGTAAAAAATCTTTATTTGTTGAAAATTCCTATTTTTGATTTTAAAATTTTGTTTGGTAAATAAATTTCATCTTTTTGGTTGAAATATATACTATAATACTTTTTTATTTGGAACTTATCTTTTTAGTTTCAAAATTCAAGTATTTTTTGAAAAAGCATATTTTGTAGTAAAAAATACTTTTTTTTGTTTAAAATAAATGAATAAATTTAAAAAGTATCACAAGACTCACAGAAAAATATTTGAATCCTAATGATCAACGAAATTGAAAAATATTTAAGGAAAAGTCAGGGAATTTTGAAAATGAAATTCTTTGACACCCTGCCTAATTCTACTAGCAATAAATATCAACAAATCTTTTAAAACTAAAAATTACGTACAGAAAGGATTGATTTGTTTTCAAATCATTAAACAAATTATTAATCGTCATTTTGTTGCTTATCAAAATGTGATTTTTTCTTCTCGTCAATAAGGATAATATATAATACATATTGCTACCAACACCATAAGACTTAGGGTTTCTGGACGCCCCGTATAAAATATTTCTTCGTTGAAAAAACTATAATTTTCCCGGTTCATTTTCTCTTGACACATATCGACATCTGGGAGCCGGATATTAGAGCCCAACCCTTGTCTGGGGAAAACTTAAGTTTTCCAGCGATTGTAGTACACAGTGTTGGAAGACCAACCCCCAGGAGTATGGAAAGAAAAGTTCAGTCTCGAGGGCTGCAGGCGATAAGGGACATTTTTCATTTCGTTTGGAGGAAACCCAGTCGACAGGTTCGAAGTATGGCGATAAAAAAAGGGCTCCCTCGGAAATCACTCTTAGCTTCAACCACCGCGCCGTATATACTTCCGGCGGCACCATTCTTCTCAGACGTATTCGTGAAACGCCAATTATTTAATTACGAATACAGTCGGCCCATTTTTTTTACCCCCGAGAACCTTTTCAACTTTATTAGCTGTTCGGCAAGACAAATTGTGGATTCGATCAATCAATTTCCTTTTTAGCTTTAACCGCTGCCAACTTAATCAATTAAGACCAATTTTCTCGAGAAAAAATTTTATAGCCGAAAAGACATTTTTTTTATAAGTCGATTGAATTTCAAGTTGAAAAGAAAAATATATAATTATTAATAATTTATTATGTTTAACCATAAAAGATGAATTCAACATACATGGTATGTTAGTTGTTGGTTATTTAACCGAAAAATAAAACAATGAAAAAGCAAAAGCTTCACTGCGAAATAACTCTATTCTGCAAACAGAATGTATTATATGATCATTATTATTTATACTATTTATATTGTTATGTTATCTGATACTTTTTTCAAAAAATAAACATTTTTCCGCGCTACATAGCGCTCATTTGTGAATTTCGTTCCTAATTCGTATTTGTAACAAAGGAACAGGGAAAGGAAAAGGAACAGGTACCAAAGGAACAATAACGATTAAATTTAAAGGACCGTTTAAAGCCATGGAATAATGAATGTTTATGATCCTTATTATTCTATAATTAAATACTCTATTCGACTAACGATGCATAAAAGTAGCACCATTAACATTCTTGAACCCAGTCCTAAATTTTGCGAGAAGGGCAGATGTCAATCCCGCCCCAGGTACCTGTAAACGGTTCCCCCTCTACACGGCTTCCCCCTACTCAGCCAAACGGCTGCCGTCGATCCGGGTCAGCGGGGAATTCCGCCCCAGCTACTTGTAAACGGTTCCCCGCTGAACGGGATCGACGGCAGCCGTTTCGCTGAGTAGGGGGAAGCCGTGTAGTGGGGGAACCGTTCGCAGGTAGCTGGGGCGGCATTGGTCATCGCCCAGCGAGGACAGACACTGGAAAATTTTCCAATTTTTCTTTCTTTGTTCAATTTTTGAAATATACCTAAAATCTTTGTGCGATTTTTTTAATCCATCAGAAATCTTTGTGAAATCTTTGCGAAATATTTGAAATAATTTAAGATATTTGTAAAATTATTTAATCATTAAAGACTTTGTGCATTTTTTTAAATCTATCTAAAATCTTTCTGAAATAATTGAAGTGTTTGTGATATTTTTTAGGCCTATCCAGAATCTTCCATAAATATATTTGTTAAAATCTTTTAAATTAATTCGATATCTTTGAAAAATATGTAAAATAATTGAAAACTTTGTGAAATCCTTTAAATCTATTTGAAATCTTTAAAATATTTTGGAAGCCATTAAAATTTGTGTGAAATATTTTTTAAATCGTTGTGAAACCGTTGTAAATTCATTATAAATCTTTGCGAAATATTTGAAACATTTTTGAAGCATTCGGTAGTATTTTAGAAATATTTGAAATATTTGTAAAATATTTAGTAATTTTGGTAAAATATTTGTGGAATATCCTAAATTTTTTTAAACATTCGGTCTTTTTTGAGAAATTATTGAAAATTTAGTGAAATCATTGTGAATCCTTTAGAAATCTTTGTGAAATAATTTAAATATTTTTAAAATGTTCGGTAATATTTGTGAAATTATTGAAATCTTTAGGAAATTATTAAAATAATTGTGAAATCTTTCCGAAATGTTTTTAGTCCTTGTGTAATGTTTGAAATCTTTATGGGAAATCATTGATAACTTTGTGTGAAATCTTTTGGATATAATTGTGAATTATTTAAAAATCTTTGCGAAATAGGTTTAAAATATTTTTCAAATATTCGGTAACATTTGTTAAATTATTGAAATCTTTTTGTCAAATCATTGTACAATATCCTTTTAAAAACTTTGCGAAATGTTTGGAATTTTTAAAAAATGTTCGGTAATATTTGCGAAATTATTGAAATCTTTCGAACTCTTTGGGTAATATTTGAAATCTTTGGAAAGAAATTGTGAATTCTTAATAATCTCTGCGAAATTTTGAAATATTTTTCAAATATTCTGAAATATTTGTGAAATTATTATAATCTATTGAGAAGTCTTTGTAAAACATATTTGTGAAATATCTAAAACATTTTGAGAACATTCCGTAATATTTTTGAAATTATTGAAAGCCTTGTGTGATGTTTGGGAAATTATTAAAATCTTTGTGTGAAATATTTGTGAAATAATTGTGACTCCTTTAAAAATCTTAGCGAAATAATTTTTAAATATGCGG